>BSBK01003530.1:1400000-1580548 GCA_027943335.1 Chamaecyparis obtusa | reverse complement strand
GACAGCTTCAAATTTTATATGTTCAACCCATTCTTTGAATGTTTTGGTTATGACTTTATTTCTTTGTATATGATCCAAAAACCTACGGTTATTTGGAGATTTGATGTTGATAGAAGTTGGCATCTCACTTAATGGAAAAGGTTCTGGATGTTGAATAGGATGAATGTATTGAGCCATGCTCTTCATAGCTTCCTTCATCTCCTGTTTACCTTTTGCATCTTTCTAGACTCTGTTAGCAATTTTCTTATTTGAAACCTCAAAGAACTTCATATCGGCGGCTCTACTATCTCTTCCTAGATCAACTTTAGACACCTGAAAATCCTGAGTAGAAACTTCCCCATCCCCTTTATCACTCACTGGTTTCACAATTTCTACCACCCAATGGCCAATGTTTTCATCAATTCAATTCTAGACTCAGTCTTTGGTTTTTTAGCCTTTGGAGTCTTACCCAGACACTTACTCACTACATCTTCAATGGGAAAGGATAGAGGAATGATACTTCTCTTTTTAGCAATAGAATTTTCTAACCATTGTGGGGTTGTAGTGGATTTCTTCTGAGTATCATAGTTACTTAGGAGAGCCAAAGAATCTTTTGGAGAATTTTCAGTAACATCTTGCATCTGCTGACTATCCGACATGTTAGGCAAACTAGAATCTTTAACTGGATTTTCTTGTGGTTCTACTTCGAGTGGATCCAAATATACAACAACACTGGGAATCACCTTTGGTTTCTTAACTTTGTTCTTTATTTTGGAGATCAATTGAGTGACCCGTGCGGCAGGTTCAGCTTGAAGTTGAACTTGATCTTGAACTTCAGAACTAGCTCATTCAACTTCAGGTTCAATGTTACCTGCAAGATATTTATCAACAACTATGTTAGTTAAAATAGAAGCCTTTCTTGATGAATTTCTCTTCCTCAATTTCACTTTCTTTTTAGAAGACTGTGGAGTAATCTTAGGGGCCTTCTTTTCAAACAGCCAAGTTTCTGTCCTTTTGATCACACTAGCCATTCTCAATTATAGGTCATCTTCTTCCGATTTTGTCCAATCCAATTTTGGAATAGGAAGAGCTTCAACTCTCTCTAGGAACTAGGAATCAAGCACATCAACTTCCTCATCTTCTCCAACCCCACTTGTATCTAAATCCAATCTGAAGGTGATAATTTGTCTTAGAGTCAATCTAGACCATAGCCTCTTTCTGACTTCAACCTCACCTAAATAGTTGGCCCAGAAATATTCCAATTCGGGAATGTGCATAAATGTGACAGGAACATTGAGGTTCAATTTAGAAAAACCCCTATAATCAAAATTAGGTCTGGAAGTATAAGATTTCAAACTTAGAGCAAATAGTTCTCCTTCCATTGCTAAAGCATCCTGAAAACTTTTACACCTATAATGGCCTAGCTTAATAGGAAACAAAACACCTAAAGACTTCTTAGGACTACCAGATTTTCACTCAACAATGACTAGCTTCCTGCAAATCTCCATTAAAACCACATTATCCAAGCAAAGTCTAGGCAATCTTAGAGGCTCTCCATCAAAAGCCCCAACTCTAAGATATGTGAATCTAGGAAACTGGATAAAATGACACCCATATACATTTATTACTTGCTTTGCTTCCTCAGAAAGTTTACTGTTATCTCTTCCACATAATTCAAAAACTAACTTAGTTGAAAACATATCATTAAGTGTTTTGAATTCATTAGGAAACTTTTCATTTTGCAAGCATGTAAAATAGTCATAAATTTTTGTATCATTAGTCCACAGTTCATGAGGAAGGCCCTCCCAATTTCTACAACAGGAAAGAACATAAATGAGATAGGATGACATGTAGAAAGGGGTTAGGTTGGTCACATTCAAAAGTTCTCAGTGAAGTCTTTCTACAATTAGGTTAGCCCAATCAATAAATTTCTCCCCTTCCAAAATCTTATAAATAAAATAGTACAATATCCAATCCTCCAAGTGGAAGGCATGTGGATTTCCCTTCACTCTATTTAAAAGGAACACGATATCTATAATTTCCTTACATAAATGCTCAATTGTTAGGGGTTTAGAAAACCTTGATCCTCCTTTCTTTGGTTTCGCCAATCATCCTTGAGCTATTGAGGAACTATACCTCTTCTTATCCTCTTCAAACATGCAAGTCGATTTTGCATAGGTCCAAGGCTCATAAGGCTCTTTGTCTAGGATTTGTAAAGCTTCCAATAGTGTTTCCTAGCTTATTTTAACTAGAACTTCTCCCAAAGAATCCTTGATGCACCTATTCTTGGCATCATATCTATTGGCACATTCTAATACAAGCTCAAGGCAAACTAAAGCTGGAGGAAAGGCAACGACCTCCATTAACCCACTTCCTGCTATCTTTTTGGAGAAAGAACCTTCAGAGGTGTTGTTGACCCTACTACATAACTCTCCTAAATTCACATTAACTAAATAAGTATCACAGATGTCTGGGAGAGAGATCAACAAACGGGTTCTACTTTCATCTTTCAAAAGTTTAGGATGAAACAGAGGCATCTTAACCAGGAAATAAGAGAAAATTTCACAATATAGTAACAACCTGCTTGAACAAACTGAAAGCTGCAAGGAAGAAGATGACTCACCAGTTATCTACGCACAAATTTTTCTATGATTTTCTTACCGCAAACCTTGCTACTTCTCCTTTCTCCTTAAGCAAATGATACAAAATATGCTTAACAATTCTTATTTATTAACATGGCCGATAAAAATCTTGAATAAATCTTCGTAGGACAGTTATAATAAATGTATTTATGAAGAAATGATTGATAATATATATTAAGTCACTCATTTATTTTCATGTTAAATTGACACAAGTTTCTTGATTCCCCAAAACATCTGCTGATTACCATACTTTTACAATAATGACCTCCCCTTTTCATCGTGTCGCCAACTGTCACATCCACAATTTACATGCATGAATTATCATGTCAAATTTGGTAACTCCATACGACAGCTTCCCATAATTGGTTTAATACCTATGTTTCTTGAAAAGGAAACTTTCCATGAGATGAAAGAACAAACCTGCCGAATATTCCATGTGTTGGGAAATTGCACTTTGAACTTGAACTTGAACATGACAAAGTTCTAAGTTTAGGTTTGATTTCACAAAGACTGACATACTGACCAAAGAAACTGACAGATAGTGATGCCCTATAACTCATAATGGCTTATGAACTTGAACTTGAACCTGACAAAGTTCAAGTTAAGCTTCAACTTAGGACTTTCATTGACCTTTTAATTAAGACTGAGAGAAAGAAAAAGTTGAGGGTAACAAGTATCATGCCAAGATAATTCTATAATCAAATGGTGAGATACATGACTATAAAAAAATGTTGTGTACTATTATTGAGTTGGATGCATCAAATAATAACAAAGAATTTCAATCTCACTTGACAAACTCTTGGTTCTCTCATTCACTTATTGTCCCTATATTGGTGTCACCTTCATGGTGACTACTTTGGAATGTTTAATGTCCTTTCAATAACCATTAAATTTTCCAATGTCATGATACCAAGAATTCCTTCCATTTCCATGTCTATGAAAAATGCCCATAATTTTCCTCCCACATCTAAGTAGTTAATGAACGTATTCTCCTTTAATATAGCTATCCACTAGGTGATGGTGATAGATTTAATTAATTTGTAATATTTAAAAGAACTTGATTTTGGTGGTCTGACTATGTTGAATCCTCAAGTTAGTCCACTATGAAGGAAAATGAGGGCATCTTAGAAAGCTATCTAAGATCAGTATGTGCATCTAGTATCCAATGATTCTTTGAAACACATTCCAACAAATTAATACAAGAACATACTACCATGTCATAAAATAAAAAACATAGATAGTTTATTTCCAATGATTAAAACCTCATAGGAAATTAATTGCAATTTACACATCTAGGGATTTTTTAGCAAGATTGTGACATATAGATTTAAAAATTCAGAATCATGAAACAAGAAGAATGATTTATAATAGAAACACATAGATATATGTGGGGAAAACCATTTCAAGTAAGAATCTCAACACTCCAAAACATCGAAGCAATGTATTATTTAGAAACAAGTTATAATACATTTTAATTCTCTAAGGTTTTACATGGAGATTTACATCATGTTCCATCCTTGAGAAGATTTGGTAGATAACCCCTATGAAATGAACTATTTTATTTTCATAAACTAGCTAAGGCATTAACATTATATAGAGCAAAAAATAAAGAGGAAGGTGTTCATGGTTTCTGAAACTGTCTCCAATGTCTAAGAGGTAAGTTGTGTCATAACAAAGATCTTGCTAACCCCATGACACATTTCTTATAGCAACTTCTAAGGCAACAACATCTATCTCACACATAATGGTCATCTTTCCAAATACAATGTAAGTACAATATAGATATCATTATGATCAAGAATAGGCACCTTCGTTACCTCACAGCAATTGTCAAAAGAGAAATCCTCCATAAATGCCAATTTCTAAAATACAACTCCAACATATAGTAGAAATCATAAACCAAGACTATTTAGCAAACATAGGAAATCACCAAATCAATTTCCTCTCCAAAATGGAAATATACAACAATATCTTCCCAAAAAATAACATCTTCCAGGTGGGTTCCAACTTCCTACAAAATAAGAAATACGTTATCTCGTCACTTTCCATTTAGGATGCCACCTCACCAAGAGGTTCTACAAAGTGAATGACAACTTAGGAAGTTAATGATTTAGGATAAATCAATTATGAAACAATCAATTAAATAGTTCAACATGTTAGGGCTCTAAAGTCGAGACACCTTAATCCCAACACAATATGATTTATGGTGATATCTAAGATCCAAGAGTATCTTTTCTCGCATGACAGTTAATATGACATGACATGATGTGACTCTTATGATTGTGGTATTTTTTCTTGCTTATAATCTCTTAAAGGACTTGGGAATCTTAATGAATTTTACCACAATCCATTATGACACAATAAACATTTAGAAAATTGTCTTTGCAATGACATTATTTTCCTTGTTAAAATATGATATACTGTAACGAGAAAAATCAAACTATGGATATAAGATATGTATCAAGACTTTTTTCTTTGTAACTGATGAATGAGAGTCAAACCAGACACATATAATCCTTCTTTCCAAGCTACATGCTTCTAGAAAATTATCTTAAGATACGTAAGGCAAAAAACTACCAAATTTGATGGAGCAGTTCTTAAAGTTTGTGAGTACGTTATACACACACAAACCTCTCTCTCTCTCTCTCTCTCTCTCTCTCTCTCTCTCTCTCTCTCTCTCTCTCTCTCTCTCTCTCTCTCTCATCCCCTCTCCCTCTCTATCTAGATCCTTATCTCTACATCTCTTTCTATCTATATCTCTATATCTTTTGGTCCTCCTCTCTATATATCTCTTGATATTTCAACATATTTATCTCCCTATATCTTTATGTGTTTGCATTTTGTAAACATAAGCATTTTATGTAACATAAATGTAGTTTGTGACATGAGTGTGCTACATAATATGATTGTAATTTTTTCTTAGAAAAATTTCCAATCTTTTTCTTCAAAACAAGTTTTGATAAAGAGCCTTATGGATTAGGCTTCTAATTTGACCCACATTTTTATATTCAATAACAATCTTTCAGCTTTAATATAATAAAACTTATTTATAATAATATTTAACAAAATTACCACCAAAATATTGCATATCTTCCTAACTTTCTAATGACACACACACACATAAATGCATTCTTGTTTTTTTTTTTAATACTAATGTTAATATACTCAGATACATATGTATTTATTTTTAACTTTGATCCCCTCATCAAAAATTTTGTGCAATTTATAAGACGTGCATGTTCAATAATACAATTTTAAAAATATATTCAGTTTAAAAGCACACACACACACATATACATATACATATACATATACATGTACATGTACATATACATATACATATACATATACATATACATATATATACATATACATATAATCTACATATACATATCTGTGTGTGTGCACATATACATACATGCATACATACCTACATATATATTCAATAAAAAAGTACACAAGTTCTAGTACTCTTCCTTAGCTATATTTCTATTAAGTGATTTTTAAAAATATGAAATACAATAAAGAAATTAGGGGATGCACACTGAACAATATGTTTTATTTTAATAAGAAAAATAAGAACATTTTTTTGAATGCATGATAGTTGACCCTCTTAATAGGGGAGACATCAGACGACCTAGTAGTTGAGCACCCTAACTTCACACTTCTCAATATCCTACATAGAAATTTCAAATCATTTCCAATTTTAAGTCTCTTTCTTATAACTAAGCTTTTAGGGCCACATCATCACGCGTTTTGCCAAGGTGTCCAAATAACCCCAGAAAAAGTGAGACTAATGGTCGTGCAAAAGAAAGACCCATACTTGTATAGCTGATGTGACATCATATGATTGGTTTCTTTTTAGAGCTAAGGGATGCATTTAATCATTCAATTATGGTTGGTTATCATCAGCAATAACAACTTTAAAGTCAAAAACTATTGGTGCAATGTTGTCAAAAATATTAAACCTTAAATCAACAACTACTATAAAAAAAAAAATATTATTTCAAAATTTTTAGTGCGTACATTTCAAATCATTTATTCAAATTTAGATTTAATTAATTTCTAAAAGGAAAAAGGTGACAAATTTTATACTAATAATGAGGTGAATTTTAACAACCAATGCAATTGTGAAATTAAATATAGAACATAAAATGCAAATGTGAAATTAAATATTGAACATAAAATAATAAAAGTTAAAAAGTTAATAAATTAAAAGAATAGAGTAAGAAAAAAACAAAATGAATGAAGGATATTGCAAAAAGAAGAAAAATGACAATAAATTTTTCCATGTACGAAATAATAAATACAAGAAGGAATGGAAATGGAAGAGCAAGTAAAAAGAGGACAAAATAGGTAGGACAAGAAAGAAGCTTAGGAGCAGGAACAAATGAAATATAGAAAGGTGAAAGAAAGAGGTGTGAACAAAGTGAAGATTATAAGGTCAATAAGACATGAGAGAAGGGAAAAAGGGAGATGAATGAATGATTTTAATGATGTTTACAAGAATGAACAGTCTAAGAGATCAAGAATAACAATATGAATATATCTTCACACTTTTTTCGATGTCAAGTTTCCTACTATGAATCGTAATTAGGAAGCTAGTAGTTTGGCTAATCTTGCATCCATGGAATAATTGGTGCATGTTCCAACTGTCAAACTATTTTCATACTAAGTACAAATATCCACATGAGTGATGTAGGACATCCATGTGGGTAGAAGAAATTAAAAATTCCAAACTCCCTTTCTTTTTTCATAGGTATTGAATGACCATGTTGCAAGAATACTCTACTATTAGTAAACAAGCCTTGGTATTTTTTAGTAAGACATAAAGGGAGAAAAGGGCCATTTAATTAATTTGTTGCAGGTTTCCATTTGTTGTGGGGTGGGGTGTGTAGTGATTGAGGAGACCTACTAATTTCTTTTTCTTTTCAAGGGGGATTTGTGTGTGGTTGAGTGGGTAGGTAGAGAGGTTTTGGGAAATGAGTTTTTGAGTTTTCTGAAGTTTGAGATGAGAAAATAAAATTAATTTTGTATTGAGAAGCTAATTTTTGGCTCACTGTTTTGTAAAATTATTTAAGTATTCAATAAGAATTTGAATGAGTTTGTTTGTTTAATGTGATGTTTCAATCTATCTAACTTTTTGTTTTATTTTAGATTCATTTGTTTTTGGAGTGCTCGTTGTGGTAGGTTTGTGTGGGTTTCAACTTTATTGCATCAGTGATATTAGAGTTAGAAGATTCTAACTGTGCAAACAGATTTGTCGAAGGGTGACAATTTGCACCAAGATCGAGCTTGTGGGTGTTGTGAAAATGGATGCAAGAAGAGCCCCACGTGATTGGGGTAGAGTTGGAGCTAGAAGTGGAGGAAGAAACCCACTAAATGTTAACCATATTGATAATTTTAGAGTTATTAGTAGGCAAGTTGAAGCGATATAAGAAATTAGAAGAGGGTTTTCTCAAAGGAGAGCACTTGAAAATGAATATGATTAGACTAGAGAAAATTCATAAGAAGAAGAAAATGTCGAAGATGAAACAGAAAGAGAAGCCCTAAATGGTCCTCTTGTTAAAGCATCAATGAAGATCAGGAAAAGGCCGAAGGTGGAGGTTCATTTCTTCAATGGGAACCTTGATCTAGAAGAGTTAATTGATTAGATATATGATATGGAAAATTACTTTGAGTTTGAAGATATAGAGGATGCAGACAAAGTGAGGTTTGCTAAAACCAAACTAAAATGAAATGCTAAAATTTGGTGGAAGGAGATACAAATTGGAAAAGGAAGAAGAGGAAAAAGTAAGATTTGCAAATGGGATAAAATGGTAAAAATGATGAAGGGATAGTTTATTCCTATTGATTATGAGTTAGATTTGTTGAGAAAAATGAAAATCTTGAAACAAGGAAGTAGGATGGTGAGGGAGTACATAGAGGAATTTCACAAAATTCTAATCAAAACATACAATTCTAAAGAAGACAAGGAGAAAATAGCCTAGTACGTCAATGGGTTAAGACCAAGCATTTAAGAAGAGTTGGATGTAATACGAATTGGCCATTAACTTTGATCACAATCATCTTTATTTACAAACAAACTTTGTAATTCCTTTAACATTGAATCAAGAACCAAAAATGAAACTCCTCATGATTACCTTATAAAATTTTAACTGTACATTCAAAACATTAGCACCATGCTTCCATAGACCCAATTATATGCGTGCTATAGGGTTCAATGATATTGTCTCAAACATTTATAATCCTTAAACTACTTATACAATCCATTAACATCTCATATCAGCAAAACCATGTAATTCTCTATCAAATTAGTCTTTACAACTTCAACTATTGTTGTTCAAAGTAGTTAACAAGTAACCTATTCCATCCAACTATTTGATCCAATACTTGTCCACTTCTCTATTACATAGAGTCATCATCAACAAAGATTTTGATTAAATCATTCTTCAAATAAGATAATCAACTAATTGTAGTTCTAACTATCATTTCATTGACAATTTTGGGTTATTCATACAATCAGATTTGAACTCTTAATGCACTAGGCTTTAATGTATGTTCCCCATGTTCATCTACACGATATTAATCGTATTTCACCATTAGATTCAATTCCCCAATCAAATAGTTATCAATGAATTCAAAAATTAAGATTGCACTGTCAATTCTATTACACTTGTATTATTCTTTTCTCTCGTGGCCAATTATTTTGTCCAGGTAAAAGTCTTAGTTGAACTTCAACTTGAACCTTCCTCAAGTTCAAGTTCAAGTTCAAATTATGTCAGAGGTCGCAATAAGGTCATAGTCTTTATGTTGTCAATCTTTCAGTCGGTAATATGTGAAAGTTGAACTTGAACCTTGAACCTTCCTAAGTTCAAGTTGGAGGCCTGGTGTGAAATATTTTACAATTCACAAGGTTCAACAGTCTGAAATCATGAATTTCATGATAGAAAAATGGGTCTCAATGCGGGGACCATAAATTTTCACTCCATCGTTGGATGGTTCTCATTTTCAGATATGTTGTGCGAAATATAATTCTCTACATCCTCACTAAAGGGATTTCCAAAATTGTATTGAGTTTGCAAGATACAAATAACATAATACAGGTCTGTAAAAATAAACATGTTTCCTGATTTGTTTTTCTGACAAAAAATCAGTCTCAGTTCGAGGGGAATAGCTCTCTATTGCACCATTGGATATTTCTAAATTTTTGATATGATTTAGGAAACCTAGTTTTCCAAATCATCACCAAAGTGATTAACAAAATATGGTCGCATTCAAATGATATGATTGATTGTGTGCAAGTCTATTCAAGAGGCTAGCAACCTCTTATTCTAACAGCAACAAGCAACTAGTTGAAAATTGAACTGCTTATCCAGATGGATGGTCTAATGATTATAAATGATCTCGTCTTTGTCTTGGCAGCCACAAATCTATCATGGGAGCTCCTTGGAAAGTGATCTTGGTGTTAAAACAATTAGAGAGTAGAAATTGACATATAGACATATACAGAAGGAATCAGTGATTGAAAATTCATTGGAAGGATGGTGGAAAATCTATATATTTAACTCTTGGTTGGTAGATAGTTAAGATTAAAAACAATAATATGTATTTTTCATCCATAATTTTTAATTGGTATTAATTAAACATGACAACTGCCAAGCCAAGAAAGCAATGTGATTGTGAAGGGTAATTCTTTGGTACCATTAATTATCGAGAAAATAACAGAAAGAGATAAAAGAGATAATTATAGAATTTAAAGAATTAGTTATTAAAACTGAAAAAGATCATCAGAAAGCAAGGAGGATAAATATGTCACAGAAAGCTAAGAAGAGGGTTCTCTTTTTATGCTTTTCTGTGAGTCCAGTGGCTGCAAGGGAGGAAGGAGAATATATTTTTCTAGATTGATTATAACATAGAGAGTGGGGAATTAGTTTTTTTTTTCTGCAACTTGATTGTACTGGCGGGGAGAAAATGATTCTTTAGTTATTTTGTTATGTTTTCTTGAAATAAAGAGGAATATTTAAATGTCAGATCTTGAGGTTTGAACATTTATTTTTTTGATTGAAATCAATCATATTGTTTCTTTCTGATTCTAGGATACAATCTTAAAGTATTATGTCAAGTATGTGTGTGTTTGTAAATCAGCTGGTTTAAAAACTTGTTATTTGCAGAAAAGGTGATGTGATTCCCTTAATTTTCTCTGTAATGTGAAAGACTTGGTAGATAGTCTTGTGTTTGTTTTCTAGTTTTTCTCTCATCACCAATTTGTAAATCTTATAATCTCATTCATCCCATAGTGATGGGTGAATGTTAGAAAGCCTTTGTGTCTTTTGGTAAAAGACATAACTAGTCATTTAATTTATTGAATATCATTGAAGAGGGAGTTGTACCTCACAATTCCGAGGAAAACTATCAATCTCATGATAGCCTTTCCACCTGTTAGTTCCATTTGTCTTCTAAATCTGGGCATCTAAGAGTCAGTTGTGAAGGCATTTCAATGAAGACAAATTTGTTCACTAACAAATACCATAGTAAATTTTCTGCCACAGTCTGTTAGGGCATCAAACTACTTCCAAAGTACACAACTATTCTCCTTCAAACCAAATGCATATTAAATGTCTATGAATCTACTTCAAAATAAACCAGGATTTAGATTTTTTAATTGGTTAAAACATAAGATAAAACTAAACCCTTGCACAGTGGTTAGAAAAGGGAGAATTTCTTCTAGATTTTATAATTGCACTTGAATCTTCTAATGTGGGTCACGACTAAACCTCAGATTAGGTTTAATACATCCTTAACAAATTTCTCTTTACTCCCAAATTAAGACAGAGCATGAACCAATCCATTTACAAATCAAGAAATGCTCTGAAATAGTTAATACTAAGGCAATTGACAAAGAACAGTTACTGTATTACAAAAAAATCATTTATTCATTGTACACATTATAAAACCTTACAATGGATCCTCAAACTGCTTCCATACTTCTTCCACATCCAATCCATGGATGATCTTCCTCCATCTTAATGCTCCATTTGGATTGTCACCCTATCTGCAGGCTAGGTGTGACAGTCAAAGACAACTAACTTGTAATTTGTTCTCCAACTGTTCACCACCACTCAATTTGACTTGAACATGATATTTTATACCATTTTGGATCCACAATTGTCCTTACCTACCATTGGACCGATCAACCACCTATTTGGCGATTGTTGGTGCAACTTTGCAAAATTGCAATGTTGCACTTTTACATCTTTTTGGCAATTTTACATTTTTTGACACAAATGACCACCAATCCTTCTAGGACCTTCCAAGCATCTTGAGATGGACTAATAAAACATTTTACATCATTTTTTCCCCTTACATGGGTCTTTTGAACTATTGACCAAACTAGGACCTATATGCATAACTTTGACAACTATTACAAATGGCTTGCATAGCCTTTACAACATTGATTACCGTTATTTGAAATAACATCACAATACATATTAATGATCTTTTGAACTCATAACATCATACTATCTCATGCTGAACTCCTGGTATTCTTGTGTGCTAGGTGCTCCTACACCATACTCCTGACTTTCAAAGTTTTCCAAGTCTCTTGGATATGTGAATAAAGTGACCTGCAAATTGTTTAACTAAATTCATCATCTTCAACTTTTGGTCTTCATCTTATCTTTTTACTTTGTCTCTTCCTCGTGTCTTTATCTATTTTCCTTCTTCATTCTTTTCTACACTTTGGTGCCTCTATTCTACCATGTCATCAAACTAGACTCCCATCAATGGATTTCATACTAGTTGCTCTTCAAGGTGCTTTACCAAACATAAGTCCACTCTCCCAATGCTACATCACCAACAACCAACCTTGCCTCACCCAAGAGTCATTTCCTTGCCTCTCTCTCCAGGTATTTTAGCAACCACCTAGACCATCTCCTCTAGCCCTAGACCATCTCCTATGGCCCTTTGACAAACCTCCATGTCTGCTCATCTGCAACTAGTGGACATGCACCCTGCAACAAAAAACTCATCAGCAAGAATCAATAAAAAAACTTTCATGGGCTACGTCCTAGTGTGGAATCCTCACACTCTCAAGAGCTTCTAGCTCTGATACCAATCTAATGCAGAGGCTCGTACAACCCAATAAAATCATAGGATCATATAGATCCATCCATATTTCATCATAACAATAATCTGTTAGAGACAACACAATTAGTTTCTTCATCAAAATAACCAATAGCATATGGAACCATGATAGATTTCTTAATCCTCTTTAAATCAAAACTCCAAAGAGACATCCATGCTTATTGAACTCTGAGATCCATAATTAGACTCAACTTGTTAGGTCATATTCAATAAATAATCCTTCTTGAAGGAATCAACCAACTTCAAGGTCAAGTACATCATTACCAATACCTTATCTTGTTCCCTATGATACCCATACTCTTATCCTTCCACATTGGGTCTGTCATCAATTAGGCTTACATATCACATTGTTATACCCCATTCAAACACTTACCATTAAGTCCATTGTCCCATCACCATATCCTTTCAAAATACCATTCCATGTTGTCCTTGTTCATTTTCCACATTGTATTGTCCATTGTCTACAACCACAAGCATTAACCATTAACTTTGATCACAATCATCTTTATTTATAAACAAACTTTGTAATTCCTTTAGCATTGAATCAAGAACAAAAAATGGGACTCCTCATGATTGTCTTACTTATAAAAGTTTGACTGTACATTCACAACATTAGTACCATGCTTCCATAGACCCAATCATATGCATGCTATAGGGTTCAATGATATTGTCTCGGACATTTCTAATCCTTAAACTACTTCTACAATCCATTAACATCGCATATCAACAAATCCATGCAATTCTCTATCAAATCAGTCTTTACAACTTCAACTATTGTTGTTCAAAGTAGTTAACAAGTAACCTATTCCATCCAACTATTTGATCCAATAGCTATCCACTTCTCTATTACATAGAATCATCATGAACAAAGATTTTGTTTAAACCATTCATCAAATAAGATAATCAACCGATTGTAGTTCTAACTGTCATTTCATTGACACTTTTGGGTTATTCATATGATCAAAGTTCAACTTTTAATGCACCAATCTTTAATGTATGTTCCCCAAGTTCATCTACACTATATTAATCTTATTTCATCATTAGATTCAATTCCCCAACCAAATAGTTATCAATGAACTCAAAAATTAAGATTGCACTGTCAAAAACACAATAAATTCGCTATCACACTCTACTAGGGCATCAACTACTTCCAAAATACAAAACTATTCACCTTCAAACCAAATACATATTAAAGGTCTATGAATCTAATTCAAAATAAACCAGGATTTAGATTTTTTCATCAGTTAAAACATAAGATAAAACCAAACAATTGCATAGTGGTAAAAAAAAATGGACAATTTCTTCTAGATTTTACAATTTCACTTGAATCTTCTAATGTGGCTCATGACTAGACCGTAGATTAGGTTTAATACCTCCTTAACAAATTTCTCTTTACTCCCAAATCAAGATAGCATGAACCAATCTATTTACAAATCAAGAAATGCTCTGAAATAATTAAAAAGGAGGCAGATGACAAAGAACATTTATTGTATTTCAAAAGAAATCTTTTATTCATTGTACATGTTATAAAAACTTACAATGGATCCTCAAACTACTTCCATACTTCTTCCAAATCCAATCCATGGATGATCTTCCTCCATCTTAATGCTCCACTTGGACTGTCACCGTGTCTGCAGACTAGGTGTGACAGTCAGAGACAATTAACTTGTAATTTGTTCTCCAACTGTTCACCACCACTCAATTCAACTTGAACATGCTATTTTATAACATTTTGGATCCACAACTGTCCTTAACTACCTCTAGGCCGATCAACCACCTATTTGGCAACTTTTGGTACAACATTGTAAAATTGCAATTTTGTAATGTTGCAATTTTACATCTTTTTGGCAATTTTACATTTTTGGACACAAATGACCACCAATCCTTCTAGGACCTTCCAAGTATCTTGAGATGGACTAATAAAACATTTTACATCATTTTGTGCCCTTCTATGGGTCTTTTGACTCAATTTGACCTATTGACCAAACTAGGACCTAGATGCATAACTTTGACAACTATTACAAATGGCTTGCATAGCCTTTACAACTTTGATTCCCGTTATTTGAAATAACATCACAATACATATTAATGATCTTTTGAACTCAAAACATCATACTATCTCATGTTGACCTCCCGATATGCTTGTGTGCTAGGTGCTCCTACACCAAGATAGAGATGAAGACTCAAATCTAAAAAATCAAAAGAATGAAGACTATGGCAGCAATAAAAATTGAAGGAATAATAATTAATACCCCCGTGAATAAGATTCTAGAGGAAGAGGAAGATCAAGTAGAGGGTTTGGAAGAGGAAATTACAAGATGTTTTAAATGTGGAGAAGGACATAAAGCATATGAATGTCCAAAAGATGGAAACACAAAAGGAAGAAATGAAGGAAAAGTTAGAGTCACAAATGTAAATGAGGAAGCTGAATCTACACAATCAGAGGATGTTGAAAATTGAGAAGTGCTAGTTACCAGGAGAGTATGTTGAATGAACGAGTTCAAAGAAAGAACCTATTTAGAACAAGATGCAAGTGTCAAGACAAGGCATGCAATGTCATTATTGAAGGTGGAAGTACAAACAATCTTGTTTTAGAAGAAATGGTAAGCAAGTTACAATTATAAAGAAGAACGCTTCCACATCCATATCAAATTGCTTGGTTGCAAGATGAGCAAAAAGCTTTGGTGAGTGAACAATGTTTAGTTAAATTTAAGATAGGAGATTACCATGATGAAGTCTTATGTGATATTATTCCAATGAATGTATGTCATATGTTATTAGGAAGGCCATGACAATTAGACAGGAAGGCAATGCATGATGGTTATGCAAACACATACACATTGTTGAAGGATGGAGTTTGACACAAGTTGAAACCCTTGAATAAGAATGATGAAAAGGTGTGTAAGAACACTGGTAAATGCTTGGTTAATGGAGTTAAAGAGTTAGTTACAAAGGATAAAGATGAAGATTATGAATTGCTCATGCAAATTGGGGTAGTGTTTATTGCATTTCAAAAGGGTAGAATGATAGCTCTAGTGGTGAAGCAAAAAGAGGTAAAATCTATTTTTTGTGAGAATATTGTTGAAGGGTGATATTATTGGTATAGAGAGAATGTTGAGGCAAATAATCTATTGAAAAATGGATTTATAAATGAAGATGAAGATGGTCAAATGAAGGGTGGATTGAGTAATGACCTCCTACTTGAAAAAGAGATTGTTGAAGTTGAGGGTTTGGAAATTAATAATTTGTTGCATGATGGGAAAGAAGAATCCCTTGATTTTTTTTCTAACAGGGATGTGGATGCAAAAGAGGCAAATTTTGCAGCAAAACAATGGCTTCTAGAAGACATGAATAAAGGACACCATGTTGCAAGAGAGGAAGATGATGGACAAATTGGTGTGTATTGGTGGGAGTTGGATTATGTGAAAAGAGGGAGAAAGAGAGGAAAGATGAAGGATGGAAGAGACATCAAATTGCAGAGGAAACTAAAAAAGCATATTGAGACATATAAGGTAGAGAAGTGGATTCAAAACAAGAATATGACTTATAAATGTTTATGAGTTTCACTCATGAAATATTTCAATCTACTATGGGCATCTAATACAAGAAATCCACATGGGTAGAAGAAATTAAAAATTCCAAAATACCCTTATTTTGTCATGGGCTTTGAATGACCACGTTGCAAGAATACTCTAATATTAGTAAGAAAACATTATTGTTGTTCAGTAAAGCATGAAGGGGGCAGAGGGCCATTTAATTAATTTGTTGTAGGTTGCCTTTTGTTGGGGGGGGGAGGGGGGGCGTTGTGTAGTAATTGAGAGGAGCTGCTAATTTCTTTTTCTTTGGAGGAGAAGCTTCATTTTTTTTTGTGAGAGAGAGTGGGAGGGCAGGGGGCTTGTGTGTGGCTGATTGGGTAGGTAGACAGGTTTTGGGAAAGGAGTTTTTGAGTTTTTTAAACACTGAGATGTTACCATGAAATCAATTTTGTATTGAGAAGCCAATTTTTGGCTCACTATTTTGTAAAATTATTTAAGTATTCAATAAGACTTTAACTAAGTTTGTTTGTTTAATGTGATGTATCAATCTATCTAATTTGTTGCTTTATTTCAGATTTGTTTGTGTGTTTGGAGTGCTTGTTGTGGTAGGTTTGTGTGGGTTACAACTTCATTTCATCAATAAGCTACACATTTCATGATAAAGTTCATTTTGTCTCCACCATTCTCTTATTTACAGAATATACAAGTTTTCTCTTCCTAAACATCCTTGAATAATTTCCTAGTCGTTAAAAAAAGAGAAAGGAAAAAGCCTAGATGTAAAGCAATTGACATAAAACACATGGTGCTTTAGATTGTTCTTCATTGATATCTTTTGTGTAGTATTATGTTGTTGGTATTTTGATGAGGATGTTTGAGTCCAAGAGTACGAAGTGTTGAAGTGGTGTTGTCATTGCTAGCAACAAAGCATACTGGGAGTGATAGATCAGTCATGCCAACAGGGCATTGGGTTGACTAAGTAAAGTTACTAAGTGTTCAAGTGTACCGGTTGAAGGATACTCATTTATGGAATAGATGATCAACGATAAAGATTTTTGAGGTTTCAGGTTATGTGGTTCATGTGGAAGCATTAAAAATATTATTTAAATCTATGTCTGGAATTACATCGGCTAATTCACAATACAAGAAGAGATTTGAGGAAGGGAACCAATGATATTGGCTAGAACAGAGTATCAACGGAGTAAGTCTGATGGAATTGGTAAACCGATGGATAAAAATTCAAATTATGTTTTAATTTCTTATTGAATTTTTTAGGGCCAACAACAAGGAATTCAAAATGATGAATTGGCGCACTCGCTCAATTGTTTTAGTTGATTTGGAAGCAAACTTTGGTAACATGTTTTAGGGTTTCCATAGACATAGAAAGGGTCTATAAAAGGAGACATAAATCGTAATATGAAGGGTTGTGGTGTATGAAGGTGATTGGAAGAGTTAAGGTAGAGGTGTTAGAACATTCTGAGTAGTGCATTAAGCAGAAGTAAATCGAATCTATCAAGCAGTGAGTTCTATTTTTTAGATCACCGTCACTTGTTGAATCTTAACAGGTTTGCAAATTAAATCCCTTAATAGGCTCACTCCTAATAGGGTGAGCAAGATCCTAACAGGTCTAAAGATTAAATCCTCTAATCAGGTGACTCTTAGAAGGAGTTTGTAATTCCCTTAACCGAGTAGCTTCTAACAGGGCTTTTTGTAATAGCTTTTAACAGGGCTATAGATACTCTTAACTAGGTATGCCCTTAACAGGGTGATCTGATGCCTTTAACAGGACAAATCTTAGTGTTGCAATAGTGAGAATTCGTGGGTGCTAATTCCCACCTTGGTTTTTCCCTCCAGCCAAGGGTTTCCACAAGAAAAACATTGGTGTTCTTGTGTTGCATGTTGTGGATGTTTCATTTGTTTTGCTTTTATGTTATAATATCACTCGCATGTTGGTCAATTTGGAAGTTGTTGAAAAAAGTTTTTAAGATATGTGGTTGCACTGATTCACCTGACCCCCCTCCCCTCTCAGTATCTTATAACACTAACATATGTGGTTGCTTATAATGTTGCACTAAATGGAAGTACTATCAGAATGCCCATTGCACACAAAGTGCAATTTGTTAAGATTTTTAAGATCATTGCAAATGTAATAGCACTATCTGATTGTATGTTTTTATGTGTTTTCCAAATGCAACAATCTCTTGCATTTATATTGAGAATGAGTCAAGAAGAGACATGTCCATTCATGGGACATGTCTATTCATTATTATGTAATTAATATAATGATAATAATTATTATTATTATATTCATTATTATGTAATTAATATAATGACAATTATTTTTTATTAAGGAAAACAGGTTTTAAAGGGGCCCTGAAACCCAAACAGAATTAAACATAAAAAGTAATAAGGCAGATAAAGTTCACCAAGAAGCTACAGCCAAAACAAAAATGGTCCAGGCTTAGGCCAACCGTAAAACAAACAGTTAAAGCCAGGAAACAGAGCCAGAAACAGAAAGCAAAAAACCAGCCCAGGCCCAAAAAAACTAGGGGAGCAGCTCAAGTGAACTCTTTGAGGATCTTCGCCGCTTGAAATTCTAGCTCAGACGCCTTGTCCACTACATCCTTGAGTTCAGCCAGATCCTTGTCAGGTTCCTGTGTGTCTTTCTTCATTGTACTTGACCTTGTTCTCTTCCTCGGCCCTTCCTCCATGTTTTTATCTTTGTTGTTGCTTGGAGAGTCCTCCTTGTTGCTCCTGTGTTCCTCAAATTTATTTATCAAGACTTTTATATTATCATTTGAGGCTTTGAGTATGCTATGACTCTGCTCAGCTATTTTCTGTAATGTCCCCTCCAAACTCTGCATTCTTTTCTTCACTCCCTCCATGTTACTCTCCATCTCTTTCTTCTCCTCCATAAGTGTAATTTTTCTGCTATTACCCTCCCTCTCCAGCAGTCCCACCCAAAATTTTAACTCCTGAATTTCATGGAAAGTCCATTTAGTTGTCCTGTAGTTGTCTATGACACTATTTTTAGCATTATTGAGGACATCCATCTGAGGATGTTCTTTGGTAATGTCACTCAGAATCACAAGGGCGGGGTCAACGATTTCCTCCATTTGAATCTTGCCTTCCTTGTTTTCCTTGACAAGGTTTTTCATCATTTCTCTCTATAATCCCATCCTGACCGAAACCTTGTGAAAATCTCTCCAAACCACTCTCTTCTCCTTGTCTGTTATCATGCAATCATACTGGTTAGTCCCTTGGTCATCAACACCCTGCATATGATCATCCTCTCTGCCCTGACCTTCCTCTTCTTCTTCACTCACCTTCTCTTCTTTCCCTTCTTCCTTATTCTCCTCATCCATTTTCCTTCTTTTCCTATGTTTCCTGCTACAATCTGTATCGTCTTCCCTATTCGCAGGCATTTTAATGGTGAATTTTTTCTTCCCCTTCTTATTCTCCTTAGTATCCTCCTCCTCCCCAGAAGTATCTACCTCAGCTTCAACATTATCACCCTCTGTGTCCATTCCTTCCACTTCCTCATCATAATCTCTGTCGGAGGAGACCTCGATGCAGTGTTTAGGTTCCGGTTTCTCCTTGACCTATTTTTCCTTCTTTATCTTCTTTTTCCCTTTTATGGAATACGGGAAGGCGTCAACATCCGAATCAGAATGCGTGTCTTGGCTCTCCTCGGTGTCAGAAGGAACATACTCTTCTCCCCCTGAGTCGAGCTCTTCATCAAATTCTTCCATGCTGCCTTTTCCCTGCTTAATTTCTTTTCCTATGGATTTTGCTTTGAAGTACTCATAAATTAACAACAACAATCCTTCATGAAAAGTAGGATTACCTATAGGTTTCTCCCTATAATCATTTATATTTTCATTGATTGACGAGTAGAGATAAAAGGGAATAGAAATTTTAGTCCCAGACTTGAAATGGTTGAGAAGCACGAAATGGTAGGAGTATATGCGATCAAACCTCATGTCCAGAGTAATGTACTTGATTATCGCTCTCAGCACGAACCTCCACAGTGGTTTGATAGATCTCGGCAAGTAGTAAGTCCCAATTTTCTCAAGGGCCTTCTTCTCCGCTTTTCTTTTGGTGAATTCCGCCATAGCCTGACCAGAAATGCGACGATCTCTGTAGAATTTCTTCCCCACGATTGGTATGCTAGTCACCACAGAAATGACCTCCTCCATGACATTAAACTCAACCCCATCAATTTTCACACTCCCCTCCTTCCAATTCTTCACCATTGTTTTGGTTACCGAGGGTTTCCATCCATGCAGTCTTTCAATGAACGAAATCACCTCCCCTTTGTTCAAAATCTCCCACACCTTCGATCGTCTCTGCCATTTCTCGACCTCAACCTCGAGTTCCCTTCTATGGCATTCCCCCACCATAATTCTTCTTTTTCTGCAGACAAAGCTTCTGGTCACAGAGCACTTCAAAAAATTGGGCAAAATTATGGTTTGAAATATTTTCTCTATCCTTCCCTTCACATTTTGAGAAGTACACCCAAAGATAGGCCTTAACGTGCAACGATGACAGTTATCCAGGTGATTCGTACTTTGGCTCATGTTCTCCCACATCATACCGCGGCACAAATTCCATAACACATAAAGTTTCATCATTATATTGTGATTTTTCCGAATCTGCCCGGGATTCTTTCACCTTCCATTAATTCCTTGATTTTGAGTGGAATTAATTGCCCCTTCATCCACCTTTTCACTTTGTTGTTTCTGACAGCCCAGTTGGCCAACTTGTTAGCAACATGGTTTGCCTCCCTATATTGATGAGCCACGTGGATTCTTTCAAAAGACTTTAGGAACTGGACACCTTCATTAATCAAGGTTGTAGTCGTCCAGGTTGGCCTATTTTTCCCATTGAGGCAATCAATTATGTTTTTTGAGTCGCCTTCCAGCCATAGGTTTCTTACTCCAATGTCCATAGCCAGCTTAATAATAATAATGACAATTATTATTATTATTATATAATAATAATAACATTATATTAATTACATAATAATGAATAGACATGTCCCATGAACGAACATGTCTCTTCTTGACTCATTCTAAATATAAATGCAAGAGATTGTTGCATTTAGAAAACACATAAAAATATACAATCAGATAGTGCTATTACATTTGCAATGATCCTAAAAATCTTAACATGGTATCAGAGCCAAGTTGCAAATGTAAGAGAGTAGTTTGTTGATGGTGAATGTGTGACTGTCACAGAAAATACAGTCTTAGTACGAGGACCATATCTCACAAATACACCATTGGATTTTACTGAATTTTGGATATGTTGGTGATAAACAAATTTAGAAGAATCTCACCGGAGCGATTGGAGAGAAAATGTCAAATTCAAAAGTTATGACCGACTATGTACGGGTCTATGCAACAAAAAAATATGTATAAGAGCGAGGTTCCTTTTTTAAAAGCCTAACCACTTGAAGGGAGATCCGATCAAATTAAAGGTTTTCATAGTGTATAGAACCATTGGATATTCAAGACAAGTCATGTGAATAATTCTAGTAATGTTCGAGAATGACGATATCATTCTATGAATTTGCATGATATTTTCTATATGGGCTCACCTTACATAATGAAATACTTGAAATTTATAAAAGATAAGTATTTCATGTTTTATTGATGCACATAATTTTGAGTTTGTAATTCATGCTATACTATTGGTTAGTAAAATATTGTATGCTTCTATCATTGGTATTTATGGTCGAGATAGTTTAGTGAGCTATTTGTAATCTCTCTCTGACATACCTTTAGGACAGAAGCACAAGATAATTGCATTCAAGGGAGAAAGAACTTGATGCTTGCAAACAAATTGATGATTGAGACTAGATGCAAAGGGAGTATGATATTTCAAAAGAGGTCAATAAGTTGATAAACTTGAGCTTCAAAGCAAGTAGATGATTCAGTCAACTTTTGACAATCTTGATCATATTGATTGAGAGGGAGTTCACTATTGAAGGTGAAACATTTATGAGGTAAACTTGATATAATTGATTATTATACTAATGAATCATGAATGTTTTTAATGGGCCTGCCCCTTGTATAAATCATAAGGAAGTGACGACTTCCAAATGATTATCACTTGTATTTGTAAAAGTTATTGTAAGGTGACGATCTTATAATAACTTGACCTTCTATTGTGATAGACATCTTGTGATGGCTGAAACCAATCATAATAGATAGAACTTGTGGATAGAATCGCCGATTGAGGCAATCCACATTAAATCTCGTGAGTTTGTGGATAGAATCATCGATGGAGGCAATCCACACGAGAGTTTGTGGATAGAATCGTCGATTGAGGCAATCCACACTAAAGCTCATGAGTTTGTGGATAGAATCACTGATGGAGGCAATCCACATGAGAGCTTGTGGATAGAATCGTCGATTGAGGCAATCCACCCAGGAACTTGTGGATAGAATCACCGATAGATGCAATCCACACTAAAGCTCAAGAGATTGTGGATAGAATCGTCAATGGAGGCAATCCACACGAGAGCTTGTGGATAGAATCATCGATGGAAGCAATCCACACCAGAGCTTGTGGATAGAATCGTCAATGGAGGCAATCCACCTAAGAGCTTGTGGATAGAATCACCGATGGAGGCAATCCACACGAGAGTTTGTCGATAGAATCGCCAATGGAGGCAATCCACATATTTATACTATGTTTCTATTGATTACATCATGAGGATGATGCCTTTATTGCTTACATCATATGATTGATGTTGTCAAGTGTCATAAGTGTTGACATTGGATTGATTTATCCTCCCTAGCTAAGAGGGAGTGTTGATGTCTGTAGCATCGCTCACATAAATAATATTGACTATATGATTATTATGATAAATTATTTATTGATATATTTGTATTGATATATATCAACAAATAATTTCTCATAATAATCATATAGTCAATATTATTTATGTGAGCGATGCTATAAACATCAACACAATTGATAGTATAAAATCAAGACTCAATTCCTTACTTCCAAGCAACAATGATAAACAGCTTATAAAAAGACAACGAATTATATTACTTGAGGAAAAAATAACAGGGTGTGAATAGATAGAATATAAACATAAAGTATCATGTTTTGCAAACACGTTTTTTTTAAGGAATTCTTCATTGAGTCCTTAGGATGATAATAAGCCTAACAAAAAGCTCGCGAAATGAAAAATTATTTTGATTTCACAACTTACCCTTCACTGATAAAGGAGGTCAGTTGCCGTTCCTTTTGAATACTAAAGAATAATCCCCATTTATAGGTAAAAGGGGGCAGAACATAGAGAAGTATAGAAGAGTCACCTGAGAAAAAGGATGAGTAAAGATGAATATTTTCCTCAGCTCTGCATCCTAGGCAAAAAAGAAAGCAATAAAATATTCACTGAGACCCCACACTCTGCCGTCCGTAAGTCTCATGAACTCCGTTTTTTCTAACTTACAAATGACACTTCTTCCTTAATTGGTAGTGATGCGAAAGATTGATATATTTGCAAGTTCTATTTGCCATGCTAAAGAAAATTTTGAGATAATAATACATCAATGTTATCTTTGGTATGGTTTGCAACATATTTCTTGGGATTTTACTACAAACAGATTTGGTTGTTACAAAGTTTACATTTCTTCTTCCTCAATAGAAAAATCAGGCTCTGTGGGTTTTTTCAAAATACCTCCTTTGTCACCCATGTTCTTACTTGCTAGATTTCTATGTTTATCAGCTCCTTTCCTAGTATTCCCAGCAAAGCGTGCTGCATAGATGGTAGCCCCAAGAGAAGAAACAGAAGCACCATTTGTTGATGGCTTGACTTCTGGCACATGTCTACTCTCTTTAACTTGAAACTCTACAAATTTCCGTTTCTTAAACCGTCTCCAAGCTGCTTGAATGAAGCATGCTGCCCATGTCCTCCATTGATGTGAATAAAACCGAAATGTATTTTGCAGTTGTCTACTGTGCAAACTCCGAAACTGACTTGCCACAAACTTCAGATCTTCAGCTTTCAAAGCAAACGCTTCTACCTCAACCAATGCCTTAACAGTCCTTGTGGACGATGCCAGAATCAAACCAGGTTTTGGATCTAAAGCCCAGGTCAAGAGTTCTTCTCCACAAAATTCTCCTGGGCCGATGATCGTTGAATTGAAGAAACCAGTCCGTCCTCCATTTGTTGTATAACTTTCCAAGTGTCCACGGATAATGAACAGCATTTGATTTACTGGATCTCCTTCTCTTACTAGGAAGGTACCTTGAGTGCTCAGAGCAGGTTTCAACCGTTCGCAGATGGCATCCAGCATTCTTTCATCCATTTGGTCAAAGAGAGGCACCTACAAGATCCAAATGGCATTTTAGTCTGTGCGTTGTCCTAAAAATACACTTCTTTAGAACTCGACAATTATTAACAATGCATCAATCTGTAATGTTATCAAATGCAAAGAATATGTTTGATGATAATTTTAGGATGAGCTATGTTCTATTTAAAATGTATTTTTGATCAAATTTCAAAAAATGGAAAATACAACAGATTTTTGCGAAATTTTTATTATCTGTTTTTCATGATTTGCACATTTTGTAATCTAAAATCACAAAAAATATGCCAAAAAATCATTATATTTTTACAAATCTGAAAAAAAAAAATTGACTTTTTTTTTATTTTGGTACATTTTAGCTAAAGCTTAACCACCGCCATAATTTTATATTTCAACTAGACAATAATATTTAAGAAAACAACATTCTAAAGTATCATTCATTTAATGGTATCATATTTTGTTTCTGATTTTGACTGTATCTAAAAAAAAATTATAACATTTCGAAAGATCCATCGTTGAGATAAAAGAGAGCTGAGAAAAACATAATTAAACTTGTACTTACTCTTCGCACAAGATCCATACATAAGTGACGTTTTATGTGTCGGCGAAGGTCCATGGGCAAATTCTCAAGTAGGGATTCTTCGTCAACTCCCCTAGTTGCCATCCATTTGTATTGATCATACCGCCGAACACACTCCCGCAGCTCTGGAGGAAGCTGTCGGTGTTCCATCCATTCCTCTGTGTCAGTCCGCTTAATTCTCCATTCTTCTAACCTTACTGTCATAGATTGCAGGTAGGTCTGCCAGTAACAAACACTATCCAGTTATTGCAAAAGTATTGAACCATAGTTTGAAGTCATCTCAAAATGCAAATGTGTTTGAATTCGCAGTCACATGTTACAGCTCAAGAAAATCCAAATATAGTATCGGAAAATACAATGAGAAGCTAAGCAGAAAGAGTTTTATCACTGAGAGATAAACAGCAAGAGTTAAATCCTCTTGAAGAAGCTGGCAAATTATCTATAATTCAAATACAATTGTTTTTGTTTTCTGAAAATAATGGATCCTACAGAGAAACCCAGAACATGAACAACTCTATGCAGGTCATTCCAGAAAATCCACACTCAGCTATAAACTGCAACTAATTACAATTAATCAAAACCAAATTATTTTTGCGTTTAGCTACAATAAAGAGGAAGCCTTTCAGTGCTCTGAAGGAAGAAAAAGAGTGAATTGAGTTTTGGGAAATAAACGTATCATATTTGTGGCAAATGGGCTTATAGATAAATTTCCAGAGAACGTAATGTTCTTGCAGAGTACAATATAAGTGTACCTAGAATGATGAGGTTAGAAGGCTTATACTAAATAGCTCTTGATAAAGCAGCAAAAAAATGTTTGTTGGCCTGTGGTATAGTTGTAATATAGGGCACTTTTTGTGACAATAACCCAGGCTCAAAACCCAGCTGATATGCCATTTGTGATGATGTATGTGTAAAATGTGAGAGGAGCTGACTTTTATCGTTTAGTGATCGGCGGTGTAGAAAGTTAATTTATCAGTTAAGGAATGCCGTATTGCGGCACAGACCAAATGGTACCTATAATTAATAGGTAATTGACCAGGTTTTCAATAATATAAGGGACCACTATCTTATTGTTAAAAAAATATATCATATCTATGCGCATAATAAGAATGTCGACAAACTAGTCTGTATCTCCAGAAATGAAACATGAGAAAGCATGCGCAATTAAGAAGCAATCAAAGTCACATTTTTTAAGATCACTCAAAGTCACATTGCTCATGTTTGTCAACAGTTGCACAAGCCTGAAGAGAAAGTATGACCCCTGCATGGAAAAAGCACTGTAAATAACTTAGAAATATTGAAATTTTTGTATGACAAGATACATTCCATTCCATAAAAATTACACACTAGATAACACAATAAGCAAGAAAATGTGTATTAAATGGAACTCTCCGCCCCACAGATTTGGCAATTTAAACTTTGATGGTTTGTCAAAGATGTAGTGCTAGAATTGTTGAGGCAGAATGCCTTTTAAGAGACCAGAACGGAATTTTCCTAGCCACATCATCTAGCTATCGTCCAAGAGGAAGGGATAATGATGCAGAAGCAATCAGACTTGTTGAAAGTTTAAACCTGATTAGTTCTCAAGGGCATATGCATTTACTGGTAACTAATGCAATGATCATATGATCGACATCCAATTGGAAGTTTGAGATCAATAGTAAGGAAACCAAGGATCTTCAGCCTAAATTCATTTCTATCCCATTTCAACATTGCTACAGAGATGTCAATAGACCTGCTGACTATTTGGAAAACAAGCTTCAAATTAGACAAAAATGGTTTGGTTTGGAAGCCCCCCTGAAGGATATGCTAGCATTCTAAACAAGAACAGTGAACAAGCATATGTGAATAAGGCTAAGGCTAAAAGAGCCTTGGGGTGTAAGTCAGACATCATTTATATCATATCGAATCTTTATCCACTCATTGGAGAAATTTCCATCGATTTGGGGAGTAGCAGTACAATGCATGGTAGATGATATCAACAATCATCATGTTTAAAGTATATTATCTGCAGGGATGAAATAGTGTCTACAATCTTCTCATCTCCTCTATTTTATATGTTCTCCAACTCTGTTCCACACCTTTAATGCGTATCTTTAATATTCATCTGGAACTTATTTCCCTGTATGTAGTTGCATAAGTGTTCTAGTGGGTTATAGAGATCATGGTATGATGCAGTGTGAACAATGACTTGTGAGACACAGGCCAAGGCATGAATAGGACATTAACTAAGCAAGATTTCCCACAAAAAGTTGGCCCAATTGGTGAGAGTTAAATAAATATGATATTGACTATTGGATAGAGTCTCGAAGGTTGATCAGTACTCATCCTAGGCTGAGTTGCGAACGGAAAAGGAATGCAGTGCTCCATATTTGTGGGAGATTATAACCTTGATGTTTGTAGTGTCCCCCACAAAAATTAAACCATCCGAATCCATTTTATAATTTCATTTTGGATTGCAATTTATTGAATTTAATTTGAAGATCAAATATTCAAAAATATTAACAGGCAAAATGCAAGGTCAGATTAAGAACTGAGAATCATAGAAAAGACAGAAGAAATAGGCACATAGTTAAAAGAAGAATTAAATGATTAAAGATTTCTCGCAGCATTCAAAGGAAAGAAAGGAAGGTGAATACGAGAGGAGTCGACAGTGAGAAAAGTCAAAGGATTCAAATAAAACAGGGTTCGTAGCTGGAGTTGCCACTTCCAACAAGAGTTAAATCAAATTATAATTAATTTTTTTTCATATTAATGAAGAGGTACCTGAATAGTTATGAAATTTGGAGGAAAAATCTATTTAAAAAGAGACCAAAGCAAGGAGGTATATAGATAAAACATACTTTGATTCGATTAACTCGAGGATGAAAACTTTCTATATGATGAAAGATTTTGTACAGGTATTTTACTCAAATTGTAGAATAAATTTGTTTTCGGATTATTTATATACAGGTATCGTGTCTTTCCTTGGGCTTTGAGAATTTATTGATGTAGTGTTGGTAATATTTTATCGTGTCTGGTGAATTATCTTATATTTTATGCGGTTGCTTAAGTACAATTTATAGTTAAATTTAAGTAGCTAGAATGTTTCCATGCAATTTTTACAAAAGGCATTTTCTATATGATATCCTTGATATATATATATATAGATCTCAATAAATAGCAAATAGCCTGTGTTTAAAAAGGCATCTGCCTGATCTATCTCACATAGAAGAGAAACAAAGCAGAGTGAATGAAACAGGGATTTTTACACCCAGAGGTATCTTCTACAGTCCAGCATGGATTTTATCAATCCATGTACATAAAAAAGAAAGCTGCCACTGTAGAAGACGCCTCTCAGAAACCCATATGGTATCCCTGATTTATATCAATATATATATCAGTAAATCTGAAATGAGTAGCAAATAGCCCGTGTTTAAAGACAGTATCTGCCTGATCTATCTCACATAGAAGAGAAACAAAGCAGAGTGAATGTAACAGGGATTTTTATGCGGAGAGATGTCTTCTACAGTTGCAGCACAGATTTTATCAATCCGTGTATATAAAAAAGAAAGCTGCCATTGTAGAAGATGCCTCTTGGCCTAATGATATATTTTGTAGGTAAAAAGTTTGAGAAAAATTAGGAGATAAATAAAAAGAAGGAAAACAATTTAACAATTGATAAAGTCGTGCCATTTTTGTCAATAAATAATCATTTGCTTATTTTTGCAATCCTTAATTTTTCTAAGGGGTGATCATTTCAGTAAAGTAGGATAAATTCTAATATATCCTTTTTTTCTGTACTTGCTTGAAAAATCATATGAAAACAGTCTAGCTGATTAGTTATATTATTGGACATATTTGTGAACATGGAGTTATATTGTTAAACATATTTTAATTAAAAATGTTCAATGTTTGCAACGTCTTATAAAATTGGCTTAAATTATTGGTCCCCAAAGAATGCAAACGATTTTATTAATGCTTATGAATATATTATTCGGGCCAACCTAAAGTAGTGGCATGATGGTTTTATATGTATCCGTGCAATCTTCTCATATTTCCGGAACATTAATGTTTGAGGAATTTCATAATATTGGCTTGCGATTAATGTTTATACATTAGGAATGCTGGGAGACCCCATTATATGCGATAATAAGAGCCGACCTTTGCCATACGCTTTGAATACTGGTAAAGTGGAAACGAGTTGTGTAAATTTGGACTGCCGCTGGAGTTATTTGAGAGTCTCAGAATTGATATTATGTTATGAATAGAGTACAGAAGACGGTATATTTATTTTAACCTGGACGGGAACAGGGGGTGGAATATCGTCGGGTATGCAAGGAAGTGACTCGTTCGGGAGTTAACCGTCTGAGTTTGTATTAAGAGTGTTTGATTTATGTATTTCTTGTGAATATTCTCTCTACTGTGGTAATCAGGTTATCAATACTATGGCACACAAAGCTCAGAGTTATATTAATATTTGGGAGGCAATACAATCCTAGCGGAAGTCAAAGTCCTAGCTTCTACTATGCTTGACGTCACCTGTCGGGTTGTCTCTACACACAGAACATAGCGGAGGTTATTCTCTTTGATATCGCAGTATATTATCAGTTGAGCCATCGAAGCCATTTTGATTAGCCGCACGTTCTAAGAGGATTATCGGGCCTGTTACAGAGCGTTGTTTGAAGCTGGTGGTGCGTGCTGAGTTTGTTATGAGCAATGAATTCTATAGAATTAAGCCTTTGGAATCTCCAGCAGCAACAGTTGCAATCTGGTAATAAATTTTATTCATGGTTTATGCAAGCTTTATGAGTTCAGATATTATGTTCTTCTCTTCATTTACTGGGTATGACTATTCAAGTGAATGAGTTTATTTGTCAAATAGAGTGTGGATCATGAACTAAGCTGGAGATGAAATGAAGTTATTCAAATATTTGTTCATAAGTGCTGTCCGTCTGTCAAAACAGTCAAATTTGAATGCAGCTGGGCATATCTGTAGTTGTCATTGGAACAAACCCGAAACTTAACAAAGTAAGCTACAAGCATAATTCGCAAAATTGAACACTCTTCCAAGGTCGTACAACTGTTTGTAAATATATTGTGGTGAAGAGTGCTGAACACTGAGAAAATTAGAGTATGAAAACTGTTCGTCTTAACCTGAAACTCAACATAAGTATGCTACAGGCATAATGCACAAAATTGAACACTCTTTTAAGGTCATACAACTGTTTGTTACATTGTTGTGGTGAAGAGTGCTGAGCACGGTGAGAAAATTAGAGTATGCCAACTGTTCGTCTTAATGTCTGTGCATTGAATTAAGGTAGGACATTACATACTTACACTTTCCACTTGTTCAACGAAGTGTGCAATTATATAACACAATCACTTCCACTTATTCAATGGTTAATGCAACTACAACAGCCACAGAAATTCCACTTATTCATTGGAGTGAGCAAATACAACACATTCACTTATTTAGTGGGGTGAGAAAACATTATGCTTCCACTTATTCAGTGGGATGAGCAATGTTAACTGCGAGAGAAATCCTTCATACCTGCGGTTGATCCTTCAATGTTCTTCATCTATATCAGAATGTATATTTAGTTCTGGTCTATGTCTTTTTGAACGGAGATGCTATCATGTCTGTGACTCTATTCATTGTTTGTCACCGCCCAGCTAGAGACGCCGTGTGGCTTCCTACATCATGGTTGAACTGTTCTATTGATATCAGTTTTCTTTCATATAGAATTCTTATTATGTTCGACTTCTTCACTGCTGGAATAAGATGACATGGCACTGTAAAACTTGGCATCATGGATATGCCTTATGTTGTATGACAACGGTTCATGGTTATGGTATGTCGACAGTTTATGGTTATTGATTACCGTCAATGCAATGAAGTGTGTTGATGGTGCTTGTAACGGCTACCTTCTTCAATTCCACCGTGAAGACCATTCGGTTCGGGTGGAGTGTCAATGGTATGGGCTGATGATGAGAGAAGTAGTCACGCACAGCATGTTGATGTACTGCTACAGATTTAGTGAAGACGTCTATGTGAATTGTTCCGCTGATTTTTGTATGTCTGAGATACATATTTCATTTTGTATGCATTACAAGAGATAGAGCTGGGTTATTATTGTGCATTCGATTAATATATGTGATCGATATATATTTTGTAAGACTTTTTCAGTGTTAGAAGTATCTGTGAGATACTTGTGGCTTTTGTTTATTCTGTTATGTATAGACAAAGTGATCGATTTGTGAATAAGGTAAATAAGGCTTATTGATTGGCTGTTTAGAGTCTTCAATCATAATTGAGAGATCATTGTATTTGTTTTGAGAACTCAATGAAGGATCAATATTTTTGTGGGCTGGGTTTTTCACCCTCAAGTGGAGGGTTTTCCCTAGATAAGTTTTTTTTGTGTCCTTTGTTCTTTAGTGTTTTGAGTTTCAGTTCATTGCATCTTTATGTATTCTGGTTCAAAATTTAACATGGTATCAGAGCGGGTCTAAGGAAACAATCCAAAACTAGAATTTTTAAGCTTCAAATTATTGTTTGCTCTACTTTTAGTGTGCTTGTTTCAGCTTCTTACAATGGTGAATGGACTTAAAGTTGAAGACAAGCTGGATGGAGCATCCAATTTCACTTCATGGAAATTCAGGGTCCTAACTACGCTTGAAGAGAATGATCTTCTCAACTACGTGAAGTTTGATGTAGCTGAACCTTCTGATGATACTAAGAAAGTGCAATGGAGAAAGAGCAATATCATGGCAAGGAAGATTCTAATTGATTCTATTAAGGATCATCTAGTACCTGTCATATCCAAATTGAATTCAGCTAAGAAGATGTTTGAGTGTCTTCAAAGTTTGTATAAATTCAACAACACAAGAAAAGCTCTAGCCTTGAGACGGCAATTGCTTCATATTAAAATGGCTAGAAGAGATTCTGTGGTTTCTTTCTTTATGAAGATTACAGAATTAAAGGATCAGCTCAATGCTATTGGAGATTCCATTGAGGACAAAGATTTGGTTATGTTGGCCATGAATGGCCTTCCTCACTCTTGGGAATCCTTCATTCAAGGAATCAATGGAAGAGATGAACTACCCAAATTTGATCGGTTGAGAGTTGATTGCATTCAAGAGGAATGCAGATTGGAGGCTAGACGAAATGGGTGTAAATCTCACCATGAAGAAGATCATGTCCTTGCTGCCCATACTTCTAAAGTGAAAGGAAAGAAAGGTAACTTCAAGAGGTATAGAGATAGAATTTTTGCTTCAACCCTTGAACCTAAGAAGAAGGATCTCTCTAGGATTTAGTGCTTCAGATGTGACAAATATGGTCATTTTGCTAGAGATTGTACAACAAAACCCAAGCATCAAGTTGCTGCTACTAATGTTGAAAATGCTTCTCCTCATAGAGAGTCAAGTGAAAATTCAGAGGGGTTCTTATTTATTTCTTCTCTTTCAAGTAATGTTCCTACTGACAGTGATGCTTGGCTAATTGATAGTGGAGCCTCTCGTGACATTACAATTTACCGTGAGCATCTCTTTAATATGAAAGAAAAAGATTCTCACTTACAAGTCATCATTGGTGATGATGTTTGCTATTCTGTAAAGGGTGTTGGTTCTAGATCTTTTTATTTAGATTCAAGAATTCCTCTTCATCTAAGTGATGTGTTGTTCGTTCTTGGAATGAAGAGGAATCTGATTTCTATTTCAGTGTTCGAAGATAAAGGATATCATGTAGCTTTTACTGAAGGAAAAGTTCTTGCATGGAAGAACACTAGCAGTAAGACAACTCGTGTGATTGGTGTTTGTCATGAAAGCCTATATAGACTTTCAGCTCGTCATATACAAGCCTTAGCACATGATTCAATGAGTACTTGTGTGATGTGGCATAAAAGATTTGCTCATCTAAATCTCAAAACTTTGTCATCAATGGAGAAGATGGTCGTTGGCCTTCCAAAGCTAAATCAAGATCATGAGGGTGTCTACAAAGGGTGTGCTCCAGGTAAGAACATTAAAAGTCCTTTTCATAAAAGTGAAAGTATAGCAAAGGAAATCCTAGAGCTGATTTATTCTGACTTGTGTGGTCCTATGTATGCTGTTTCAATAAGTGGTTTTTGGTATTATGTTACTTTTATTGATGACTTCTCACTTAAGTCATGGATTTATTTTCTTAAATCTAAAGAGTTTAATGAAGTGTTGTCTAGATTTGAAGAATTCAAAGCTCTTGAAGAGAATTTGCCCAATGAGAGAATCAAAGTGCTAAGGTCTGATAGTGGGGGTGAATATATGTTTGGTATATTTCAAACTTTTTGTGTTGAAGCTAGTATTAAGAGAGAGTTTTGTGTCCCTTATAATCCACAACAAAAAGGTGTTGCAAAAATAATGAATAGGTCTATTGTTGAGGCAGCAAAAGTAATGATTCCTAATCAAGGTCTTCAAACATTTTTATGGGAAGAAGCTTGTAGGACAACAGTTTATGTTCATAATTGTAGTCCACATCAAATTCTAAACAATGACTCCTGAAGAAGCTTTCACGGGACCTTCTAAACCAAATATTAGTCATCTCTGAATTTTGTCCAATTTACATACATGTTCCAAAAGATAAAAGGACTAAGTTAGAACCTTAAAAAAAGAAAGGTGTTTTTGTTGGTTACAATGAATCATCAAAGGTTTACAGGATTTGCATCCTAGGTCAAAAGCAAATTGAAATCAGTAGAGATGTTTCTTTTGAAGAAGATGTAGCTTGCAAAAGATCTAAAGAGACTAATATGGAAATTGATAGAGAAGATTTTGAGCCTTCTCAAGATTTTGAGCTCAAAGGAAAGTAGTTGAGCTCAAGTACATTTGCACAAAAGAGCAGACAATAGACTTTCTCACCAAGCCACTTCCTAGAGTGAAATTTTCTTATTTTTGAGATAAGCTTGGTATTGTGGAGAATGATGCTCTTGCTGTGAGAGAGTCTTAGCTTCAATGATAATTATTCATTTTGTTAATGCATTCTTCTCTACGAGAGACGTTTGAGGTGCAAGCCCTTGTTAATGCATTCTTCTCTATGAGAGAAGTTTGAGGTGAAAGCCCTTGTTCCATCCTCTGGGAGTAGCCATGGCGAATGTCATGTGAGAGACTCTATGACATAGTATTTGTGTTTATTCACCCTTTAGGAGTAGCCGTGGTGAATGTCATGCTGAGATGACAATATCATGTTGAGAGAATATGTGATAAGATTTATTTATTGACACATTTGGGTGCAACCATTGTGTTTGTCATGTTGAGTGACACCATGACATATGAATGATCTCTCTCTTGCTAAGAGGGAGTGTTAATGCTCTGGTAGCTACAAGAGAAATCCTTCATACCTACAATTGATCCTTCAGTGTTCATCTATATCAAAATGTATATTCAGTTCTGGTCTATGTCTTTCTGAACGGAGATGCTATCATGTTTGTGACTCTATTCATTGTTTGTCACCACCCAGCTAGAGACATCGTCTGGCTTCCTACATCATGATTGAACTGTTCGATTGTTATCGGTTTTCTTTAATATATTATTGTTATTATGTTTGACTTCTTCACTTCTAGAATAAGATGACATGGCACTGTAAATGAGATGACTTGGTATCATGGATACGCCTTGTGTTGTATGACGACAGTTCATGGCTATGGTATGTTGACGGTTTATGGTTATTGATTACTGTCAATGCAATCAAGTGTGTCGATGGTGCTTGTAATGGCTACCTTCTTGCATTCCACTATGAAGACCATTCGGTTCGGGTGGAGTCTCAATGGTATGAGCCAGAGTTCCAAAACTCACGCAAGTCCAGTGAGTCAACGAGCCAAGAAAACCCAAACGGGTCATGATGACTCGTTTCCATGACTCAACAAGTTATGGGTCATAACTCGCCGAGTCATGGCTCCATGACTCGCTGATGTTAAGCTATCAATATTTTTTTCTTATCATTACGATCATACACTTTTTTAATTTTTTTTAGTTCAAGGGCGTGAGGATTTATACAAATATAAAATTTAACTTTAAGTCTAATTTAATCAAACTTATACTTTAAGATATATTTGTATAAATACTTTCAAGATGTTTGAGATAGGTTCCAGCTTCATAGGAGTTAAGATGCAAATTCTACATTTTGGGGGTTTTTGAAAAATTCCAAACTTAGCCAAATTTCAGGATTCAACAAGCCTTTAGTAGGGTTACCTCCCACAATCCATCATGGCTTTCTAAGGTCAAACTGAAGCTGGCAAAAGGATTTTCAAAGGGTTTTAACTCGTTTTATCACAAATCACTTGGTTTCGACCCCATCTCTATGACAGACTTAGCTTAGCTCTCGCCCAAATCCTAGATATACATGACTTCACAACAGGCCAAAATCACTCAACCCTCATTTGCCGGACCTAGGGACTTGAAAACAGCCACTAACAAAGATATAAATGTTAGATATTGGTCCTTTTGTGTTAGATATACATGTTAGATATAACTTATATCTAACATTTATATCCAACACAAAAGGACCAATACTTCAAAACAATACTTTTACATCTTTATGTCTTATATTGCTATACATCTTTTCATAACTAGCATTTTAAGTACCACATGCATAGTATATACTATATACTGTTGGAATCATTTGCCATTGCACCAAAAGCTCAAACTAAGCTCAAACTATTAATGCCCGATACAAATATCGGATTTAACCCGATCTACGGGAGGCGGTTAAGCCATGTCACGAATCTCCAAGGAGGTGCTGACCACCAAGTCAACAATCTCCCCCTCAGCACTGACTGAGCCTTCAGCACCCACTGAAGGGAGACTCGAACCCGTGACCCAAGGCTCTGATACCAATTGTTGGAATCATTTGTCGTTGCACCAAAAGCTCGAACTATCAATGCTCGATACAAATGTCAGATTTAACCCGATCTACGGGAGGCGGTTAAGCCATGTCACGAATCTCCAAGGAGGTGCTGACCACCAAGTCAACATATACAGCCCCCTCATCCCTCGCCACTGTCCCCAAATTGAGGCCCCTCTATCCCCCTGTCCTGGAAACTTGTCCCCCCGTTCCCCCGTCCCCGAGGGCAGTGGAACTATGGAAAAATGTGAGGTTAAGTTCATATTTTGCTTTAAATTGTTCCTCTATTGTTGATCAATTAGCAAAAAAAATGTGAAGATTTATATGCTTATTTCAATGTAGCTGTTTCCATTTAACATGACATAACATTTGAAATTTAACACATGCAAATATATACACTTCGTTAACATTTACTAATAGATTAAAAAAAAATTATTTATTCTGAGACCTCATTTAGAGATGCTGCAAAATATTCTTCGTGATTTATCCTATGAATAACTCAGCACACTCCTATTTAAAGAAAAAATATTGATAGCTTATCATTACGATGTTCGAGCTATGGCAAAGAAGGAGGATAGAGCACGATCTGGCACAGACACAGCTGATGTTGATCATTGTGGCACCTCATAGGCGGAGATTACGGCTACTCAGTCATCCAGGACCTACCTTACACGCTTTTGTAGGAGGGGGAGAGACTACTCCAAGGCTGAGGCTCAACTAGAGCCTAAGCTATAGACTTGTTTTTGTTTACACATGTTTGGGAACATTTGAAATCATGGATTTCATGGATTTTATAGACATTTGACAATATTTATAATTCTATATATCTATGTTTTCTATTTCCTTCAGCTTTATGTGATGGATCATGGATGTATGTTTATGTATGTGATCAAATTAGCTTCTATTTGATGATGTTATAGTGTCTTTAAGCTTTATTCAATAATGGGTGCATGAAACAAGTTTTAAATCGTTAAAAATCTCTAAATTTCAAGGGGTTTTCATTTTGCTGAGTCATAGCCGAGTCACGAGTCAAGTTGACCTTGCCGAGTCCGAGCCGAGTCCGAGTTTTGGAACTATGGTATGAGCCGGTGATGAGAGAAGTAGTCAAGCATGGCATATTGATGTATTGCTACAGATTTAGTGAAGACGTCTATGTGAATTTTTCTACTGATTTTTGTATGTCTGAGATACATATTTCATTTTGTATGCATTATAGGATATAGAGCTGGGTTATTATTGTGCATTCGATCAATATATATAATCGATATATATTTTGTAAGACATTTTCAGTATTAGAAGTATCTGTGAGATACTCGTGGCTTTTATTTATTTTGTTATGTATAGACAAAGTGATCAATCTGTGAATAAGGAAAACAAGGCCTATTGATTGGCTGTTTAGAGTCTTCAATCATATGTGAGAGATCATTGTATTTGTTTTGAGAACTAAATAAAGCATCAATATTTTTGTGGGCTAGGTTTTTCACCATCAAGTGGAGAGTTTTTCCAGGATAAGTTTTTTGTGTCCTCTGTTCTTCAGTGTTTTGAGTTTCAGTTCATTGCATCTTTATGTATTTTGGTTCAAAATTTAACACGCAATACATTAAAATGCAAGGAAGAGACCACTGAGAGTAATATTATCCAAGGTATTACAAAATCCAGTGCATAAGAAGCATCGCATAAATGTTTGACTATTATATGTGCTTATACAAAATGCTGATCATAAATCTCTGATAAAGATGAGAACAATGCTACCTTCATTTAGTCACTGTTATACTGTGACTATCAATTCTGTGAGTAAATATTATTAAAGATTTCTGTTGACCTGATATAGAAACTATATGGAATACATCATATTGTTACTTCACCGATTTATGATTGTACTGTTTCTATCATATTCTAATAAGTCAAACTTCTGTCAGGTCTGCCACACAAGCAAAACTAGGCTGCATTCAATATTATCTGCACTTGTTGTCTCATATATGTCTCTATGATTCTTGTTTGTTATACTAGATATTTCATTATTTGTATTATCTGTTTGACACCCAATGACACATTTGCATATCTCGTTTTGACATCAATGACAAGTACAATTCTGTCTATTTGTAACAATGTCTAACTGTTAGATCTTCCTATTTATTGCAAAAGTGTTGATGTATTATAGCTTTGGTTGATAAATCTACATAAATGAAAGAATAAACTATATATAATGATTATTACAATTACATGTATATATTCATATATATATATATATGTGTGTGTGTGTATAAATATATATATGATAATAATATATATTATTATTATATATATATAAATATAAATTAATTTAAACAATTATAAATTCATTATATTAAATACCGACTGAACTATTAGTAGTTCGAGTGAAAGATCATCTACTACCTATTATAACAAAATTAGACTTTGCATATGAAATGTTCAAAGCCCTAGAAAACATGTATGAGATCAATAACACTAGCAGGATTCTTACTCTTAAAAATCAACTCTCTAATATTAAAATGAGAAAAGGAGAGACTATCACCTCATATTTTACGAGGATAACAAAATTAAGAAACCAATTGTCAACAATTGGTCACATCTATGACAATAAAGAGTTAATTATGGTGACTTTAAATAGACTCCCTAAGTCTTGGGAAAACTTCAGACAAGGAATAAGTGCTCACTCCAAACTTCCGAAATTTGATCGACTAAAAGCTAACTGCATTCAAGAAGAGTGTAAGCTAATATCTAGAGGAATCAATCAAGAACCCTTTGATGAAGATATTCAGGTTCTCACAACTCAAGTTGATAAAAGGAAGAAACCAAAATTCAAAGGGAAAAGGAAATATATAGACTACTCTAAAATGCAATGCTTCAAATGTGATAAATATGGTCACTTAGCAGCAAAATGCCCTGATAGACTCAAACATTAAGCATCTTTTGCTAAAGTCTATGCATCTAATTCAGACTCGGAGAAATTTGCATTCTAAATCCATAATACTTGTGAAATATTAGATTAAAAGGGAGTTCTATCATTTTCACCAATGTGGAACACTTCAAAGTGAAATTGACATGGTTACAAATTCTGAGATGGAATCTCTAAATACCAAATTACTATATTGTATTTATCTAAATTTAAAATCATTTTTATAAGCTATTTGCCTTGATCCTTTTTGAGCATGCTTTTGCAGGAAAAGGAGAATTGACGTCAGATTCAGAAGAAGTCTGATGCTCCATCAGAAGCATCATTGATGAAGAGATCAGATGATTGATATTCAGAGGGAGTTCAAAAGTCCATGTGTGACTATATGATTTTAATGGGCCTACCTCCTGTGTACATCATGAGGAAGTGACGACTTCCAAATGATTATCACTTGTATTTGCAGAAGTTATTGGAAGGTGATCTAATAAGATTGAGGTTCCTTCTTTAAAAGCCTAATTGCTTGAAGGGAGATCTAATAAGATTGAAGGTTGTGATAGTGTATAGAAACTTTGGATATTCAAGATAGGTCATGTGAAAAGTTATGGTAATGTCTGAGAACGACGACATCATTCTGTGAATTAGCATGATATTTTCTATATGGGCTCACCTTACAAAATGAAATACTTGAAATTTATAAAAGATAAGTATTTCATGTTTTATTAATGCACATAATTTTTGAGTTTGTAATTCATGCTATACTACTAGTTAGTAAAATCTTGTATGCTTCTATCATTGGTATTTATGATCAAGATAGTTTAGTGAGCTATTTTTAATCTATCTTTGACATACCTTCAGGACAGAAGCACAAGCTAATTGCATTCAAGGGAGAAAGAACTTGATGCTTGCAAACGAATTGATGATTGAGACTAGATGCAAAGGGAGTTTGACATTTCAAAAGAGGTCAAGAAGTTGATAAACTTGAGCTTCAGAGGGAGCAGATGGTTCAGTCAACTTGTGACAATCTTGATCATGTTGATTGAGAGGGAGTTCACTATTTAAGGTGAAACACTTCTGAGGTAAACTTGATATAATTGATTATTATACTAATGAATCATGAATGTTTTTAATGGGCCTGTCCCCTATGTAAATCATGAGGAAGTGACGACTTCCATATGATTATCACTTGTATTTGCAGAAGTTATTAGAGGGTGACGATCTTACAATAACTTAAATCATGATATACATTATTTATAATGTTGAAACATATCATGATGGATTAAATCAACAACTAAGTGTTAGATGTCATTAAATTGGCGGTCTATAAGTTTTTTGTATAGATATATCTTGTAAATCAACAACTAAGTGTTAGATGTCATTAAATTGACGGTCTATGAGTTGTTTGTATAGATATATGATAGGTATTTGGTGAATATCATGTGTTGATATTCTGCAAGCCAATACCTTATTGAGTACTTGGTGAATATCATATGTTGATGTTCTAATAGGCCAATACTCAAAGCATTTGGTGAATGTCATGTGTTGACATTCTGATAGGCCAATACTCAAGATATCAAATGTGATATCAAATGATGAAAATCTTCTAATCTATTACTATATTACGTTGAGGTAATATTTATTCTTGTGTTTATACTCCCTAGCTAAGAGGGAGTGTTGATGTATTATAGCTTTGGTCGATAAATTTACATAAATGAAAGAATAAACGATATATAATGATTATTCTAATTACATGTATATATTCATATATATATATATATATGTGTGTGTGTGTGTGTGTGTATAAATATATATATGATGATAATATATATTATTATTATATATATCTACACATCATTATATATATATATATATATATATATATATATATATATATATATATATATATTTAAATAATTATAAATTCATTATATTAAATACCGATTGATATATATTTAATTAGAGTATCGGCCATCAACTATAGCAATGAAAGTCGGCAATGACTTTGGAAGAGTCACGCCCACGATGGACATGACTCCATGAGGAGTCACGTCCATTGTGGACGTGACCCTTCCCCCACTTATACTACATATATAATAAGACTGCCAAGACTTTCGATAATACAGTGACAAAAACAGATATTTCAGTGTTCAAGTAAATCGATGTGTTTGGCAATACAATAATAATAGATTCATACTCAGCATCATATTAAGATTTGTGTTTATAATATATATACTTCAATATATATATATATATATACACACACACGTATATATCGGTTGTGAAGTCATATATATAATAGATTGAGAATTTCTATGTATATATAATAAAGAGAATTAAAAGGACTCAACAGTCTATAATCTGATCTAAAATTTAACAAAAAGAAACTCGGTATTTCTTTCAAACTGCACTTTATCATTAAATAATGGGGTTTCAGGTTTCTTAGTAGTTACAGATAATCTCTCCATTGTTTTTCACCATATTGAATAATCTGCAGTCAAAAATTATCATCTACAGTACAATTGGTTTTTAGTATTTTACAGTAGTTCTTGTAGGCACATTGGCCTTTACTACATTGTGAGTTACATCTTTAAGCATACAATCTTGTTGCAACATTTGAGAACATTTTAAGTTGGATATATAGTTTTTAACATGGGTCTTATCATGTAGAAATTCTTTGGGAACTCTGATAGTTGTACTTTGGATGCTGATATTATTTTCAGTCCTTTTAACTCTGCATGATCACTCTACAATTTGGACACTGAATATAACATCAATTTCAAATTCTTCTACACCAATAAGTAATGTGGTTATATAGGATTATAAAGACACGTGGCATTTCCACTTTGCATAGATAGAGAAGTTAATGCTTCCATCTGAACTACATAATGCACAAACTTAAAAAAAAATTCTAATAACATGTTTTTGTGTTAATTGAATAGCTGTCTGCATAAGTAGTAATCATAGTCTATAAGTATAGAAGCCCATAAATAAAACAATTTATTGATAATCCTCAGCGAGGTTCTATTCAATTCAACTTAGCTTATCTTTTAGTGTTTAATTAGTAAGTGGTCAAAAGCACAAGCTTCCGGCTTTTTATATGGCACTATATTTTTCTACTTATGCTCCGTTAAGGATTCCATTGAACAAACACAAGGAAAAAGATTCATTCATTTAAATAGTCACTAAAAATAAATGTAACAGCATTGTCCAGACTCCAAGAGTCTTTGAGATAAAATAAACCCTCCATTGTCTTTAGTATCTCTTACATTTCTTGCAGACATTACTAGTGAAAGGGTTATTTTCCACAAATTGAGTACCAACTTTTTAATAAATGATGACTCATCAAAAAATATAAGAGTTGCCCTCATCTAAGCAAAACTGGCCAATGAAATAAATTAAATAATGTTCACAAATGGTATGGTCAAAGGACTTAAAATATTCAAAACATAATCAGGTGTAAAACAAAACTATAGATCTTAGGAACAAGTTACTATGTGAGTGAAATACCCTCAAGGAAAACAGAAAGCTAATAGACACGAAAACTAGAAACAAGTGTTGCTACGTATCTGTAGAAAAGATAAACTAAAAATAATTGATCTTCTCACCATCATCCACCACAATAGAGCCAACTAAGGATATGATAATTTACATAGGGATATACCTAGCACTAAGAGCTCCAAGTTGGACAAAAAAGTAAGAAAGACGATAAAAACTTAAACTACTTCAAACAAAGGTATCATGCAAACATTCCTTTCTACCAATATCTATATTTAGTAAATTTTAAACCATGATTCTGTTATCTTTAAATTCTCCCTAAGAAATCTTGAAATGCATTTCTATCATCTTTTGCAGTAAACATCATTCATATCTCTTTTATCTTAAGTTGCACTATTATTGATAGAGGAAATTCAAGCTTGCATGCTTGTTAAATTATGTTTCTATGGTGGACTACTCTCAATGGTATGAAAGCTTTTAACTTGTAAAACTTAGTATCATATATGTTGTAATGTCCCCTCCCACTTAGCGCACAAATATGAATGATAAAGGCTAATAAAATTACTCATATTTGTACACTATGTGCATGAATATGAATAATTTTGCTAGCCTTTATTATTCTTGGAGGCTAGAGCAAAAATGACTTACAAGGGAATTATATTATTAATTAAATATGGAATCAATTCTAGGCATAAATTATAACTCAACCATATTTAATTAATATGGCGGGCCCCTTTTATAATATTGGCATCTAAGTGACTTGGGTGAATTTTTTTTTTGTAATGTCCCCTCCCACTTAGCACACAAATATGAATAATTCTGCTAGCCTTTATTATTCCATATTTAATTAATAATATAATTCCCTTGTAAGTCATTTTTGTTGATGAATTATAGCTTCGATCGGATTAATCCTATCGATGAAATCAAATGCATAAGTGGCTTATTGGCCTTGAGCCTTTGATTACTATCCTTCTTCTGTACACTGCTATGAATCTATGATTATGGTTATTACAATACATGATTAATAATTAGTAAATCAACAATCATGTATATATATATTTAATATTGTATATACATATATACATGATTGAGTTTGATATAACAATTATTAATCATGCAATTCATATTGTTGATATTAATAATGCTATTAATATTAATCATAACATTGATATTAATTATGCCATGTATCGATATTGGATATCGACTTCCACATTGCTGAGTATTGATAATAAATATCGATATCATACTATGCTTTCGATAATATGTATCGAGCATAATATGGTATCGATATTTAATATCAACCTTGCATTGACTATTATGTGAATCGATAATGTGTATCGACTTTGGCATGAATCGATAATAAGTATCGATTATCAGCAAACACATTAATTTGTATATTGATTGAGATTAGTTAATGATCGGTAATAAGACATGTCTCACGTAGAGACATGTCTATACATGAACTATGTTCGCATAGAGACATGTCCCTACAAGAGACATGTCTCCACACTATTGTATATATGATGATCGATCAAAATATCTTGCAATGTAGAGAAATTTATAAGTGCTAAGCAAGACACAACAATATATACATTAAGTATATCGGTGGCATTATATATAAAGTTCAGATCAATATTGCATTCTCATTATATCTAAGCATCATCTCATTGATATTCATATTAAGATCTCAGCAGATCAATATATATTCATGTAGCATTTATATTAATATATAGCGAACTAAAATTATTGAGATATTGTGATTAACATATCATATAGAATCAATATATACATCTAAAAGAAGTGATTAAAATTTAAAATACTATAACCTCTAAATCTGATCAAATTTAACCTACGTTACCGGGTTTGCACCCTAGACCCTCGAACCGGGTCTGGGTCCTCAGAATGGTACGTGTTGGGTCTGGGCAAGGTTCGTGCTTGGACCTGTGGGGCCATTCGGGTCCGAACCACCATGGACCCGTGCGGACCCACAAGTCCAAGTATGAACCCTGTGTGGACCCTACATGGACTCGGGGGTAGCCAATGCGGACCCAGGAGGACCCGTGCAGACCGCTAGGGACTCGCAGCAATTAAGTGAAAAGGTGGGGCCAAAACACATTAAAATGACATTTTTTTATTTTTTTGTCGAAACCCTAAAACGACCTTAATAAGGAGCCTCCAAACACATTTCATTTCACATTCTCTCTCATTTGGCTCTCTCATTTTTCTCTCTCCATCTTGCAAGTTTGAAGTGAGGTGATTGTATTCGAAGGAGATCGATTGTGGAGTTGCAAGTACCTTCCAAAGAGAAGATTTGAGTGTTTAAGGTATGCATTTCAACCATATTCTTTAGGTTTTTATAGATTGTTTCAAGTGTTTGAAAAGCTATAAATTTTTTTCAAGTATTTGTAGAAGTTTCGAAGTTTTTTTTTTCCATTTTTGTTATAGATTGCAACAATGAGTACTCAAAGCTCAGTGGGTGGGTCTCAAAATTTTAAAATTGATAAAGGGTCTCCTCTATGAAAATACACTACAAGAATTTCTCAATGTCTTGGATGTGGGGGGTTTGTATGAAAATGTAATTTTTGCAACTCAAAATGTAGAAGCTCCTACTACCAAGTAAAACTTCATTTTATGGGCCCTAAGGGTAAAGGGATTAATATGTGTGAGGGTCCACCAGGGGGAGATATGAAGGGGCTGCGACCTAGACAAATAGCAACATTCATTAAAGAACAAAGAAGATGCAGATAAATTAGTTGCAAAATGAAAACAAAGTGGTTATACTTTTGGGGAAAAAAAAAATACCACAACCACCCACTCAAACAGCCTCTAGACATCCTTTCTTGCCTATCCCTTCTAGAGAGGATGAAGATGTAGATGAACCACATGTCACCACCTACAAGAGAGGCCCACTAGATCAAGCATTTCAAAATGAGGCAAGAGATATTGCTGATGAAAAAATTGCACATTGCCTCTATGCGAATGGTCTTCCATTCAACTTAGTGAGGTCACCCTATTGGAGGGAGATGGTGACAGCAATAAATAATGCACCTTCTGGTTACCAAAGTCTTGGATTTGAAAAGGTGTGCACCACCTTATTGCATAAAGAGAAGAAAAATGTAGAGGCCCAATTAAAACCAATTAGAGATTCTTCAGTTCAAATAGGTGTGTCTATTGTCTCTGATGGATGGAAAGATTGCAAAAATTGTCCCTTGATCAATGTTATTGTTGTGTCCCCCAAGGGAGCAATGTTTTTGAACGCGTTTGACTGTGAGGGGGAAGTAAAAGATGTAGAGTTTATTTCCCGAATTCTCATTGATTCCATAGAGGCAATGGGTCCTAGTAATGTTGTCCAAGTAATCATGGACAATGCAAAAGTTTGCAGGGTTGCAGGTGCTTTGGTAGAGGCTAGATATGAGCACATCTTTTGGACACCATGCACCGTACATTCGCTTAATTTGGTGATGCAAAAAATTAGCACCCAAGTAGAATGGGTGAAACAAATTTATGAGGGTGAGGAGATTCAAATGTTTGTGACAAACCACCATATGTCACAAGCAATTTTCAGAAATTTCTCCAAATTGGAATTATTGAAGGTAAATTTTAAAATTTAATTTATTTAGTTTCATTTATCATTTTATGTCATGTTTTGCATAATTGAATTAAATATTTTTTGTGTTGTTTATATATTTTAAATGTGTTACTAACTTACCATTAACATGTTCTTAGGTGGCTGAAACTCGTTTTGCCTCTCACACAATTGTCTTGAGACGACTTGTGAAGGTAAAGGAGGCATTGTCACAGATGGTTATTAGCAACCAATGGGGCATTTGGAAGCAGTCCAATACAACAAGGGCCCAAAAAGTGAAGGCAATGATACTGGATGATGATTGGTGGGGTCGTATGGAGTATGTTTTGGAATTCACCAAGCCAATCATATCAATGCTTCGCTTTGCTGACACTGATGAACCATGCCTCGGGGATGTCTATGATGCCATGGACACAATGTTGGAGAAGATAAAAGTGGTAAGTTATAAATTTATAATATATTCCTCTATCATTGTTTATTGAGAGATATCTAAACTTTTAATTGACATAACTTACATTAAGATAACTTACATGAACATCATTTGATTTTCCAAGTGATACAAAGAAATGAGAATGATCCTGAAGGCACCTTTTATAAAAAAGTGGAAGCAATTGTTCTCCAATGCTAGAAGAAAATGACCACACCTCTTCACCTCCTCGCCTTTTTCTACAAGGGTTAATATTTGCACATTTCAAAATTTCTACATGGGAGACTCATTATACACAGAGACACAGGAAATTTGTCAATATGCAAGTCTGCTGAGTAGGGATACTGAAATGTTTCAACATTTAAGATAGTTAAGAACTTAAAAATTCAAATGGCACCCAAGAATAACACATATATTCTTTCATGTTTCCTCATTTATCATTTGAATTATGAAATTTTTTTCCCAGAAAGACAGAAAGAAATCTCTCGCCACAAATATAAAAATTTTGTAAACAGTAATTTATTTCTATTCTCCTTCACAATGCTCTTAAAATAAGCTGTGTACAGATATTATTTCAATCAACAAGAAGAAGCATAGAAAGCATGTTGTACTGCTTACCTGCATGTTACCAATAAGAAGTGCAAAGAGAACTAAACCAAGTATGACAATTAGGATGGCAAAACTTATTTCTCCAATGTAGATGCTTGTATTAAGGTTTTGTCCCAGAGAACTGCAATGTAGAAAATGATTCATGAATTTATAGACTGTATATGGTAACTATATCTTGTAGAAATTTATAACACACTAAATCCATATAAAAACTGCTAACTCTGTTAAAAAAATAAAAAAATTGAGCATACAGCCACGCCTCATTAATCGTTCATGTTAATGAATCTCTAACAAGTCTACTACTACCCACTAGGTATTATGAAATATGACCAGACTTCTTTTTTAACTACCACCCAACTGATTGTTGCATATTAAGAAAATAGTCATGTTTTGATATCTCACCTCAGGTTCTGTAAGCCCCACCATAAACAGTAAAAATATTTGTTAAGAAACCCCGAAGAATCAGCAGTTAATTTTAGGGCCTCTTCATAAATTCCAAATTTGTAAGAACTTTCTCCAGATATGCAGGTATATGTAATATTACTCGATTTGAACCAGTTATCCCTTAGCTCATTTTTCAAACTTTTGCAGTCAAAGTAATTATTACATTGTAGCCTTTCAGATCTACAAACATGCCTCCAGCAGGAATCTTGGCGCTCAACTGCCAATAGGTACCAGCATGCTCCAAGAACCTAGAAGAGAAAAACCATTGGCTGTTATTAGATTGTTATTATCTTTTCCACAAATTTTACATATGTTATTACCATTCTCCTAAAATTCTATCTTCTTATACAGTGACCAGGAAAATTTGTCCACCTGTTGAATGAATGCCAAGTTTAATTTACAAAAGCATACTATTAGTTGGAAGAAACTCAATACAAAATATAATGAACAAATTTAGGTTCAAGATCCTTATATGTGTACAACTTTGGATAAGCGTCACCTAAGGCTTTTTAGCTTTCTTTGGGGATTATCCCCAAATAACAAAGCATAGGTCAGCTCAGAATTTTCCGCTTTTTATAGCTTCTGCTGATATGCACATACAGAATCTACTTACACCACATGGGCAGGTAATAAAAATAAAATAAAGCGATCTTGAAAGTAATTGTTTCAAGTTCCAATGTAATTTGAGAGATCTCAATTTTTCACAATTAGATTGTAGTATTGATTATCAAAGGACTTGTAAATAATATCATATTTTGTAAACTGTAGCATACTCTATTTTGAATATTCTGCAAGATTGAATAGAATAGCCAAAGAAAACAATATCGTAACCTTAAGCTGCCACTATTCATTCTATGGCCATATTTCAACTCATGCATCAGCCACCATAAATTCAAGAAGACAACACATTTATGCTTACTTCCAAGAGTTTGAGTGTGACAACTAATTTGAGATCCATGGAGTAGGGAATCTAGAAATAGATGAAGAAGTTTGTGATTGACCTTCATACCCTTACCGCTTTTCTTGTGAAACAATATGATAACCATAGTGTTGCTGATCTGGCTAGGTTACCAAAGGACAACCAGACCATTCTACTGAACAAAGTTGTCACTCAACGATCCCTCAAGTCAAGGATCACTTATCATTTCATTCCATATATCACCTACTGCCTATAGATAGAGTCAACCAGATTAATGTGATGGGGCCTTATTGAACTGATAGAAAGAAACAAAGGAATGGGCTTAAAAACCAAAGAGTAGTCACATCCCCATAAAACTCACTATTACAACACCAATTGTTCTTTTGTAGTTTGGACTAGGATGGAAACTTGATAAAAATTGTGTTGTTCATTTCGGATCGAGTGTGCTTGCATAGAAAAATAAACGTTTTGATTAATTATACTTTTCACTTTTATTTTTACTCTTGCAAATTAACAAATATGATTATATTTATTACTAACCGTACTAAATTCTATAGGGATGAATTGTGTTCAAGGAACATCATTTAGCTTACGAGGGCCAAACCTTAAGGCAATGTGGATTCTGTGGCTGTGCTGAAGAGGAGGGTTCTAATACCAGACCTGTCCTACACCTGTTTAAAATATATATCCATGTCCAAATTTAAAGTTTGGCAAATATGTAAATACCTGATTTATACTGTTGCTTTTTTAGCATCGATTTTGTATAGTTTGTTCGGGCCAGGAGATCGTATTTGTACATATTCCTAATATTAATATCCCAAAGGATATCTGGGATTTGCAATTCCCAGTAGACACATGATATGTTATTATAATTAAATTATGATTTATTATAATGGTATAATGTAGCTTGATGTTTAAGGCAATCAATTAAAGTCCTAAGGCAAGAGCAACATTTGCAAACTTGTGTAAGATACAAATGCATGACTCCACATAGAGCTAGTAATGTTGCCAGGCTAAGGGATACAAGCTCCTTTCTACCATTGTTCACGACTCCATATCATGATTTTTTTCATGACATGGATATCATAATCAGGAAGTTTTGTACATTTAAAATGCTGGACAATAATTATATATTTAAAAATATTGTTTCCTTCAGTTAAAATCTTCTTTTTTACACATAATCAATGCATATTTGCGTATATGATCAAAGTAGCTTGTATTTGATTAGTTTATTGTGTCTTTAATGTTTATTTATTGAAGGGTGTATGATAAAAGTTGTAAATCCTTAAAAATCTCTATGTTTCATAGTTTTTGCAATTTGTCAAGTCTTGGCCAACTCTGAGCACCAAGTCCAAGTCCAGGTCAAAAGTCAGCTTGTTGATTGTGAACCTAGTTCAGGCCTTGTAAAATTGTTTATAACACTTTTCTGTGAATATATATAGATATCAGAAACAGGACCTGGATCAGAGACATTTTGTAGCCCAAGCTTCTGGAGACTTTTATGATTTGCAATATATTTTTCTTGGATTCATTGACAATATTCCTCAGTATCATTTTTTAGCCCAGGAAAATTATGGTACTACACTATTGACTACAGTAAAAGCATAAATCTGCAATAATATTAACCTTCTATGAATTCTAATATAAATTTTCCTTCTAATAATAAAAGGTTTCCTATGCATAAGTAGTTTATAAAAGGAAAAGCCCCTAAAAAGTTTTTTTTTTGTTTGACTCGATTTCCTTACACATTACCACTTGTTCAACAACCATTTAAAATACTAGTCCTGCCATGAAAACTATCAACCAACTCAGAAAAAAAATGCAGAACCATGGAGAAGATTTTGTTAAAGAGTCTACAGCAGTCCTTTTATCACATGCTCCAAATTTGGTGTTCTGTATGCAAAAAGTTAAAATATTAACTCAGGGTCCTTATGCATTTTAGGAAAACGAAAATTCAATGCACAACTTTGGGTTGGCTTATAAAATTTGAAAGTGGCTTACATGGCTAGCTAAGATATAGAGCAATAGATTATATGCTGCAGCAGCCCAGGCTGCCTCGATCATCATACCCGTTGTCTTTACTATTTTTGATGACAGTGGAAAAATCATGAGTAGCCTTGGAATATATTGAAGGATCACCATAAAGCGCAACATATTTTTTGTATAGTCTCCTAGAGAACCACTTAGAGAAGGAATAACAAGCCATTGCATAATCTGCAATAGAAACCAACATCTTTTAAGAATGACCAATTCAATGATCACTGCATCTCAATCACAAAAAAAAAGAAACTATAATAAATAAATAAATTGAAAGAAAATATGGTCTTTTATAATTATTATGCCTTTAGAAAAAATTGAACCCTAAAACTTATCTGTATCAATCAAACTCAATATATATAACGAAACCAGAATACTTCAATATGTGGTTTAAGTAGATATACAAAATTGAAGAGTAAAAGAACAAACATCCAGCCAACACATGCAATGTAACAAGAAAGTGCATTTCAGTTTAATTATCAATAAATAAATTCTTTGAGAAAAAATATTCAAACAATAGATCGCAATTCTTAATGTTGTAGCTATGAAACCAGCAAACAATGACTTCCTAGCAAGTGTAATGTCTGCTTCTTAGTAGTAGTCTGAAGCAACTAGTTAGCCTATTTAATTCATGTAGGCTAAGGTCAAGTAAAAGAAAATAATTTAATTTAATTATTTAATATTATCCAACAAATTGCATTTTATGGGTAATATTATTTTATTTATTTAATAAAAGCATTATAAAGTGACTAAAAGTGAACTAATTGAAGGAGATTAATAAAGTCACTTTATTTCCTGGATTTGAATGAAATATTAAAAGAGCAGGAATTCGAAAATTCTTCTAGTGGCTTTTGGGGATTTTATATAGAACTTATTTGAAGCTCATTTGGTATGCTTGGGTTTGTTTTCCTTCCCTTGGAATTTGGAGAGCTTCCTTGGAGCTGAAAACCCTAGGATAAAAACCCTAAGGGAATTGCTAGTTTCAGTAATGCAAGATTCTACTCTAGCTGGCTGTTGGAGAGATCACACAGATTTCTCACTTAGAGATCAAAGATTACAACCCGAAATTTATGAAGTCTTCATTGAGGATAAATTTATGCGGTTTCAACAAATTTTAAGGAGCTTGGCTCTGGTCGCCAATATTAGACTTCGTGTGCTGGATGTTGAAGGTGATTGAGGACTTTTAAACTGGAATGCTGTGAAGAATATTCAATGCTGGGCAATTGTTATGGTGACTCAAAGGTGCCAGACACAGGGTTTGTTGGCATGCATTGGCATAAGGTTGAGGTAAGATAATATTGCTGAGCAAACTGATTACAACAGTGAGGGCATTGCAAACTGGTATTAGCCTTTGCCAGGGCATGGGTTTTATTTCCCAATCCTATGTGTCCATTCTTGGGAGCTGGTTGAACTTTAAACTCTTTCCATACAGGTGTGTGGATCTTCCCAGATTGAGACACTCGAGTTTATTTCTGTAGCAAGGTGTTTAATGCAATGAATCATCATTGTAACACCCTAGGTGTGGGATTTAAGCAGTGAACTGGTATATTAATACCTGCTGGGCATGAGGAAAGTTATCTCTGAACTGGGCATGAACAAAGTGGAAGATTTTAAAGGTTGAGTCTGCTGCAAATGGAATCAAACCTGGGCGTGCTCCATCATAAACAGGCCGAGCTTCTTGGTTGACTTAAATATCATTCAAGGGTGGCATCAAGGTTGCTGCTGTGTAGTTAGCAATTTAAACTGTTATATGTATTTTGAGGTCAGCAAATTGCATCACTGTCTTTGTTATGTTAACTCAGCTATTGCAGAATCAAAGAGAAACTGTCATTTCCGTTGTGTGTATTTTGAAAATTTGTTGATGTTCAGTCAATGCATGTTTTCTTATTTTCTAATTAAAGAAATCTGTTCATGTATATGAAATCAATATTATCACCTTGTAAACCTGAAACTATATATTTTTCTTATCAAACAAACCACAAAGAATGGCAAAGATTTGGATCAAAACCAGAGTGGTGTTTTACAGCAAGTTATTTTTAAATAATCCAGATTCAATTAATAAATGCAGCAAGATAGATATGAGACTTGGAAGTTTAAATTTCCTCCATGCCTATAATGTCCCCTTCCTAGTTGGTTAACAAATAGGAAATATTTAGCCTTTTCCATTCCCGGAGGCTAGAAAATTAATTAAATAGTAAGGGAATGAGGGAATAATTAAATATTAGCCCAAAAAGCTAAAGTTATTTGCAATATATTTAATTATTCTTTATGTTTAATGTTGGGGCCACACTTAAGTTATAACATTATTACACCTAGTAAGTGCCATGGTGGAGGTTTAATTAATATAAAGTGAGTATTAATTTATGCCTAAGTCTAAAGTGTAATGTCCCCCTTTTCATGAGCATCGGAGTTCGAGGGATTAGCCTATTCCGTGACCCTTGTAGGTTAATCAGTTGGATAGAGGGTCTCAGTTGGTCAAGTCAAAGGCTAGTTTCCCACTCTAGTGGTCTGGGATGTTCAAGATTGCTCTTCGTTTGAGTCAGATTGGTACACTTACTATTTATAGTAAGTATCTATTTTGGGAAAGTCAAGATTTCTATCTTTAGCAAGGCGCCTAAACAACATGGTGGTAGTGTTGAGATTCAGTATCGTTGTCTAGAGCAATTATTCAGAGACTTACTATAAATAGTAAGTTATTGTTGAGGGATTTCTATATCTAGTAGGGGCATCCAAGCTCTTGGTATGCACAGTGATTGACTCATTCGTCAATTGGCTCAGTTTGAGAGACTTACTATTTATAGTAAGTCATTTTGCCCAGTTACTATTCTTGGCAGGGCACTTGGATGTCTAGCCTTGGCAGAGAACATCTAGATTTCGAGTCAATCATGTGGACGATTTAATAAGCTACTTATTTGATTGTTAATTATTAATTAAGTTATACTTAATTAATAATTAAATTAAAGCTTATTATAAAGTAACGTCAAGTGTGTTAAATGTTTTTATTATAAAGTGACTTTGGCACCTAAGTTTTGGAGGGATTATAATTAAATATTATATTTTTAATTGCAACAAAATGAAATGGTATCAAAAGCTAAGTAGTTTTTAAGTTATGAGAAGTGTATTTGTGAAGATACAAATCCATTTCTCTCGGAGAATTATAAAAAGCCAAGGCAAGAGAAAATCTATTCACTCTATAGTGCATTTTGATTTTTGTGAATTGGTGAACTGGTGAATAGTGAAAGCCAAGGGTTTTCTTGTAGGATTGTGAATTCTATCGAGACTTTGCACTTTGAATTGGTTGATCTCTGCCAGTGAATTGTGCCAGCTATAATCTTATCCAGAGATTATGAATGTGCTTGATATGCAATCAAATTGTGAGGAGAGAATCAGCATTTAACCTCAGGAGGTTTTTGCAAGGTTGGAGAATGATCATTGAATGCAGATTGCTGCCAAATGAAGGTCAGAGTTTGAGTTGAGGCAGCCATTCTTCCTTTGCAGGCAGCGACCATTATCCATAGAGCTGCAGCAGACATTTAGAAGCTGCATTTTGATAAATTGGGCAACATATGACAGATTTACAGGCACATTTGGGGAGTAGAGCTCCTAAAGATTTAATCATCCTGCTTTGGCGTCAGCTATTAATCATTTGGAGGAGGCAGTGTAACAAATTTAAGGATCGTTTGATGCATGCAAACAGTCACAGGTTTTCTTCAATAATTTCCAATTATTTCCCCATGCATTGTATTTGACATTATAAATAGTTTCATAAAGAATTCTTGTGAATAAGTTGCAGCAATTGGTTGTACACAAACTGTATGACAAAATGTCTTAGAATAGTCTGGTGCATTTTTCAGAATGATGTAATTGCCAAGTATTTGACAAAATGCCATGTTAAATATTAAGTAGTTGTTTGCAAGTTTATCTCATTGAAAATCAGATATTGGTGAAACCAACTTATTAGTTTGCATGCAAAGTGTTTGACGAAATGTCAAACATCCAAGTTGAAAGTTAGAACCAGCAGGGGTTCTTACATAAAGGCCAGAAATAAAGAAGGGGTTTGAATGCTTTTTGGTTGGAGAATTTTATAAAAGGATCAACTGGGGGTCTGAGGTTCATTCATTATGCTATTATGTTTGATTTTTATTTTATCTCTACAAGTTTCTTGCCCAAGAAACCTTCTCAAGACACAAAACCTGGAGATTCCATGCTTGGATGCAACCCCAAGCCTTAGCAAGTGCTTTTTCTTTTCATCAAAGGTTATAGAGGAGGCTGCAGCAGTGTTTGTGACAGATTGTAATTCAATCTTGAGCCAAAATCAAAACGTTCAGCTTCAGAAAATTAAGGTAGCATTCAGCCATCAAATTGCGAGGGTAAATTGCAGCTTGTATTGAAATCACAGTCTGTTGTTAACAGTCTATCAGCAAACGCACCACAATGCATGTACCCAGTTTATCATTGCTAAACGATTGATAAAGAAACAATGGGATTCATTTTAATGCTGGTGCGATCTGGTATGTAAGAGCTTTTTGTTTATATTCTTTGTAAAAACTCCAATTGCTGCAATCAGTAATAGATGGTGAATTCTATTAGACATTTCAAGTTGTTGAATGTAAGTGCGTTCCAAGCAAATAAAAATTCCATAATATTTGCATAAGGTTCGAATTTCCTATAACTTGTGTGATTTTTGTGATAAATCTACAAAAATCTTTGTATTTCTCATAAGAGCTGCCAATTAGGATATTTCAATGCCATAAGTTTAAATACTTATTGTGCACTCCAAAGCATTGGATGCTCGTTGAGAGAATCTCCTACAAAGTCTGGATATCATCCTTGAAAAGGCTAGCTGAATAATCGAAAAATCAAGATGGTATGATAATTCTTCACAATGCTTTTTAAATGGTCCCTCAAGCTCCTACAAGACGCATTATTAAACATGCTTATCCTCTCTAGTTCTTATTTTTTGAAAGAAGAAACAAGTTTGTAAAATGAAAACAAAATGTCTAAAGGTATTTGTAGTGATGAACATGAATCTCTATTTGAGATTGAATATATGGGGAAAGGTAGGGAGAGATATAGAATATCACCCATAGAATTGTAGGGGGGCGCCCATAGAATTGTAGGGGCTTTCTTTCTGGAAAGCTGGAAGAAGGGAAGGGCGCCTCCGGGTAGGGCTCCGGATCCCTACCCTCCGGGTTCGCCAAGTTCTTCATAGTTACTTCCCATTACTAGACAGAAAAAAATGATGTAAAAGATGAGTGGTTCATCTTCCAAGTAATATAGAATCTCAGGTGTTGATATGAAACCCAAGATAGAACTGCGGATGTATTAGCATGTAGTCTATCATTACTAAATGACAAAAGATGAATATCAGGAGAATAAAAAGAAGATCAAACACAAGAAACTGCAAGCAGAGACATCTTGCTAGTTGTGTAGATAGTGGAATTCTCGTGAACCATCAAACAGTAAGCCCTACCAGTTCAAATTTGGTCATTTGGGTGACTATGATTTTTCCAGTTGACAAAGAAAATGTCTACTAACTTAATAGATTTATCCTTTATTATTTTATATAATATCAAGAGGCATTGTGAGGAAGGAAATATGTGGATAACATCAATGGAGGTTAAAAAATGTCTTACCATAAGCTCTAATCACAATACAATGAACTTGTATACAACATTAAAAAGACATTTTTGTAAGGATTCCTCCAAGTGCAAAGTAAGTCTTGTCCAAGCTGAGTAATTGTACAGATCAACTTCATGCCCATTATGAATGATAGTTATCAGAAATCTTGACTGATGAAAACTTGTAATCACTGAGTTTTATCTATCAGAAGCCTAGATCGATACACAAAGGGAATATCATTCTCCTGAAATATGCATATTATTCATGTAGGTCTATCATATCTTCTGAATCTCCCAAATCATTAAATTGATTGCTCATATTTTATTACCATCAATATTGCATTAGTCATATGTAGAGAACCTAGGAGGTGATAAGAGTTGATATTTTTTGAACTTACAGTATGGCATTGACTGGGGTTTCAGGATTTTTCTAGAACTAAGCCAAAAAGATATCATACTAATCGTACATGCAGATGATGATTCTAGACTTTGCTAGAGTAGTTTATACTTCCATAAAAATAATGTATTTCAAAACTTCACTAAGCTAGCAGCTGCAGACAAGAAACCACAGAATTATTTCTTAAATGGCAAACAATAAAAACTCCAACATACATGCTGTTGTGTTTTCAACCCTTGTCTGGGTGTCCTACAAAACTATCACATCTCAAGCTTAAACACCAAAAGAATGAGTCCTATTCTCAACATGGAATGTACATGTGCGAAAGTGCCCTGAATATATGGCAAAAAATATATTATTCATTGATTTCCAGGAGGCAGCATCATTAATGATGCATTTAGAAATGTTGACTTGACACACTAAATAGAGAAAATTGTGCTCTATACATCAGCTGTATGATTATGATTATGAATTTCCTCTTGCAATGAAATATTGATGTATTCTACAAACTGGTTATGAAGCACGATGTTGAGAACTTCATGCTCTAGAATATAAAATATAAAATAACACAAGGATAATCTAGAGCAAGAGCAATAAAATGTGTATTCAAATATTGATGTATTCTACAAAGTAGTTATGAAGCATGATGTTGAGAACTTCTTGCTCTAGAATATAAAATAAAAAATAACACAAGGATAATCTAGAGCCAGAGCAATAAAATGTGTATTCAATTTACCTGTGGCAGAGGCAAAACACAAAAGAGGTCAATCCAAAAGTCCTTCCCCAAGTATCTTGAAGCAATCTTTGCAGGGTCCACCACGAGCTCTCCCCTTCCAAACACACGAGAAGATGGAGCAACATAAGCAGTATGGAACTGAAGACCTATGTGAAATAGATAAAATAAATCTGTAATTGAGCGCAGGAGGGTGACAATTATATCAAGAGGGCTTTCTACTTTCACACAAGCTTTCCTGTTTACATTTGGTAAATAGAAAAATAGTGGGTCTATAAATAGTGAAACTAAGCATGCCACAAAGAATATTCTGTTCCATTTACGAATATATTTGCCCCGAGGATCCAGTATTCTCTTGTTGACTCTCTCATAATCTTCAGAGAAGACCCTGGATAATACTTTTGATTTCAAGGACCTGCCCAAATTTGTTTTTGGACAACTCAGGTTCAAAATCTGCATAACCCCCACACCAGATTTATGTTTATCAATATTGTCTGGTTTGCATCTTCTGAAATTCAACCCTTCCAAGTCATTGTTAAATCTGATAGAGAAGACGACAATGTAAATAATTTGACAATAATAATTTGGAAAAGTCAAATTTTAATAAATTGGAATAACAATCCTTAGATTAACTAATATCATGAAATAAAGCATGGATGTACAGAATTTAGAAGCTGATAAAATAAGAACAAAATTTGGCACATAAAAATTGCAGTCCTGTGGAATGCAATTCATTGCTTTATGGATACTAAACTGCTGTAGTGGAATAAAAGGAATAATAACAACTACAAGGACAGATTTTTGGACAGGGTTTGTTATATCATAATTAAAATTACAAACTCCATCAAAATAATATCATCTCTTAATTTCTGGGGTAGTAGCTTCAGCCAGTTGAAAAGGCTTGTATAGCAGAGAGTCTTTAAGAAACATAGAAATAAATGTAAGAGTAGTCATTAAGTACATAATACTGATTCAAATTAAACGAAAAAGCCATTCTGACCCTTTTGAGAAAAAGAAATACTCTATCTTGTATAATGATAAAGAGTCAAGACAAATATCGAGTCAAATCCACTTATTTTTGAAATATATTTTGACTTTCTTCCTTTTCTATTAAAAAATCTGTAAACCAAACTAAATTTTTGAACTCAAGCATATAGAAAATAAGACAAAACTAAAAAGTTTTCAAGCTTAGAACTCTCGTTAACAAATTCATGAAAAGGGTAGATAATTAATTGATATGTTAGATAATACATGAGATACACCAGAACCTTAGAAATTGCTGTCACCTACTTCTTTCTGGCTCGTTATTTTTCCCAATGGTCGGTTTTAAGTTGAAAATTTATGTTTCATAAGTTTAAGGCAAATGTAACAAATAAGAAACATCATAAAGTTGCTGCCTCAAAAACTCTACCAAGACATTCATATGGAAATTGGAACATTAATATTCAGCAACATTTAACAATCATGGGTACTCCATGTCAGAGTAACATTGTGATTTCATCTTCTCACGATATTAAAGCTATAGAATGAGTTGACTTAGATAATTTGGGATGGTTGTATATTTAGGAAAGATTTTTCTTTAAACATAGTGATAGAAGTCAGCCCACTATACTCTGTTGCAATCAAGCTAGTATTCCCAATGGCTGTTGTGAAGCTGGAGTTTGTACTAATGGTACATTAACATAAAGAGACTATAGTTTAAGTTCAAGAGGGAAACTGTGCTGACCTAGAAATAGTGCACATTAGATGTATAAACCATTATGAAAATGTTGTGCAAGGCTCTAATAGAAGTATCTAGTAAAGAAACTAGTTGAAGAACCTCTTATATAGATTTTGTATTTTCTCTTGTATAACTTGGTGGCAGCCAATTGAGCGATATGTCAAGAAAAGGCCCTAACACCAAATCCATCTCTACTACATATGTAACTTGATGGTAACAACTTGCTCATGTTACACATATACTACAGTATAAAACTCTATCTGTGCAAGCAATTTCCATCACCCCATCAGTCATAAGCTTGTAATGAATGAGACCTGAACCAGAACATAATGACTCAGGCTCAAGCTAACCAAAAACAGAAGACCCACCCCGATTCCTGAATCACCACCCAATGCTTCTTTATAGATGTCTTACACTATCAGTGACAAATACTCATCCTTTCTTATATATACTATTTTCTACTGCATGTCACAGTGTAATATTCTGCCCAATTTCTAAAACAAATCAAGCAAAAGAACATCATATGGTCTAAAAGTGTGGCAGGACAAGGATCATTGTCAAAGGAAAGAGTGAAACCAATCAACCCAAGGCATAAGGTTGCCTCACACATAATCACTTTCTAAGGAAATACAACAGATCGACCAAAGGACAAGAAATCGTCTTCTAAATTATCACTGACCGAGGAAGGTGTATCACGATCTGCAATTAGTTAATTAACTAATAATAATTAAATTACAAGGAAGAGGCACAATTAGGCACTTGTTGCAAAGGTTTGTGGATGTTGAGACCATAGTTACAAGACTGCGAGCCCTGGCAGGACTCAGCAAGTCCCGAGCCGAGCCAGGCTTGCAGAGTCTTTTTGACTCAGCAAGCTGACTCGACTGAGTCCAAACTGAGTCCTACAAGACTCGCAGAGTCCACGGACTCGGTGCACTCGGAGAGTCCTGTTATGCGGACTCTGCCGTGTCCAGCATAAAGTAAAAAGCAAAAAAACAAATTTTTTTCATTGTTTTTAAAAAAACTTAGTTGTATCTAAGTTAAAGTTGAATTCCTGTTTTGATTTGATACAAAATGTATTCCTCATATCTCAATTATGCATCATCAATTCTTGACAACATAGCTTTCTGAGTTGTCACTAGATTCAAAAGAGGTTAAAGAACCAAAGTATCCTTGATGGATTATAATCGTTAACTCATAAATAGAAAATGAACAAAATAACAATGGGATAGGTTATTTGTAAATGGAATCTGATCCATTGTGTCTTACAGGATACAAAATTTATGATTAATAAACAAAAGAAACTACAAGGAGTGGAGCTAGGAAATGAATTATGAATAGATGACAAGAGTTTATTTGCACTCATTTACAAACTGCTCTTCTACATGACTGGCCCGTTTAACTCCTTACAAAACAGAAGATGGCTGCAGAATCTTCCATGACCTATATTAGGCATACACGCAGGAAGACATAGGGCCTTAGACTTCTAGGCTCTAGCTTTTATTTTGATATATGTTCTGAACTTTTGATTCCATAGATTTCATATTCCATGAATATTGTAAACTTTTGATAGTGACACTATTTATATTTCAGCTTTCTAATGTGTTATTTAGTAACTAGTACAACAGTTAACTTATTTCCTTTAGAAATTTGCATTTATACTTATGTGATCAATGTAAACTTGTGTATGTCTGCAAAGTAGCTTCTATTTATCTCAATTATTGTGTCTTTGATGTTAATTGACTAAATGATGCATGAAAAAAGTTTTAAATCCTTAAAAATCTTTGAATTTCTTTGGTTTTTCAATTTGTCGAGTCCTTGCCTAGTCCGGACGCTGAGTCCGAGTCCGAGCCCGAATCTAGCTTGCCGAGTCCAAGGCAAGTCCGAGTCTTGTAACTATGGTTGAGACGCAACTTCTCACATCACGTCTCATCATGGCATATTTAAGAATGATCATAAGTTCCTCTAAGGAGTCGAATGTTTGTTTTACATATATATTTATACCTACATTGCTTAGACAACCCAACAGACAATTGAGTGAGTGGAGGGTGATTACCCATCCGAGTGCAAGGTGAAAGGACACATGCACAAAGGGGAATTGTAGCAGGGACAGCATCAAATGTTACAAAATCATAACAGGAAGAGCAACAGAGACTATAATTCATATCAGATTCATAACCAGTCTAATCACATGATCATAAGAAGTTAAGTCAGGGGCAGCGATCTTACTGATTAAAGATCTGAATCAATATTCTTGTAACAACAATATAATCAGTAATTCCAATAATCTTAATACATTCTGCAGATTCATTGCATATTGAATTTTATATCAGATAAGAACATTATATCATTCCATTTCATATTCACATAAATATCACGAATTAAGCCCTTATTGATTTGAGTATTTCATAACTATAATACCATTAGACATTTCTAATCAAGAACCTAAGAATCATAAGTATAATCGTCTCATTAGATTGTGAAGACAGAGGAAATCTTACAAGGGACATTACACACAGGCCACAACACTGTAGTATACCGAGACATTAACACATTGTGATTGGGCACTACAATTTAATGGAATTATTTAGGCTTCCTTCAGTAAAATGGTGCTCCTTTTGGGATGTGCATGTTCTTGATTTGTTTCCTGCAATTAACAGTTTGGACCAAGCTTCTTGCTTAGTTTTCTCACTGTTATGTTCCCCCACAGGTAAAGTTGTGACTAATTCTCCTTAATAATTTTTCCCTTTTACATCTCATCTATGTTGAGTTCACATCAAACATAATCACCTTCTGCAACTTCCTGACTTGGGCATATTCTTCCTAATTAAAATTAGGCTAGAAAGTTAACAACATATTACCATAGCTTCCACCTTTTTTAGTACTCATTTTGATATGGATCCACATAATGATAGTTGGGTCAAAAGACATGAGAATTTAAAATTTTAAAACAAAGTTTAGATATCCCAACCTAGGAATGTATTTTGAAATTAAATCAAATGCCATAAAATATATGCATAACTATTGACTAGCCCCAAGATAGCCTTGGAAAAGAAGGAAAGATATTATTGTTCTTCTTTTGTGTCAACCATGAAGGGCTTCAGAATCTAAAATATGTTTGAGTACATATACTCTGAAAGGAGTAATAGGTTGGTGATGCAAAGGTTGAATTATATTATAATTGTCTACCACAACATTCATCTTCATCACAAGTAAATTACATGGGTTGATTTATCCTCCAAGTCAAATTAGATTGATCTGCAACTATTGTGACTCACAAAGATTTAGGAGCCCAAGTTTTTTGTGGAAGACCATGGATGGATCTAGTAAGCTGGTCGGAAGGTTAACATGATAGAAATAGGAAGAAAGAAAGAGTATGGACAAATAGATTAGAGGATGTCACTACCTTAGTTACAATTAGAACGACTACAATACCTTTGAGGGCATATGCAAATCCCCCTCATAGGGACCATTGTGGAGTGTCCAATGTTGCGACAAGTGATGTTGGATCCACTCAACCTGTAATTTCCCCTTCTCATACCTAGTCAATTTGGTTTCCCATTAGCCTATTCCAAGGGTTCCCATAAGCTAAGTGAAGTTGGTTAGGGGACTCAGTGTTCTATGGAGAGCTCAAGCCTGTGATTTTAGTGTTTTCTAGTGGTGTTTCTATTTTTAGAATATGCTGTTTTTAGTAAGTGCTATTTTTGGCATTTCATTTTAGTTTCAATTCTCTCTTAGCTTCAAAGTGGAGTGTTCTCAATTATAATGCCTTGGCAAGTTTCCTAAGGTGAAGGGAATGATATTTTCTAATTTTCACTTAAGTGATCAAAAAGTTAACTTTAAATTATAGCTTAAGTGGTTAAAGTGCTTATAAATTGGATGCTCAAGTAAGGGGGGAATACGTAGTGAATCAAATGCCTATAAAGTGGCCCCAAAAGTGGACACCTACCTAAGGGGGGAAAGATTTAAATGATTTTTAAAAAGTTATGATGAGATATTTCGAGGGAAAATAATATATTCAAATTTATGTTGTCCTAACTTTTCTCTCCAACTCTATAAATATGAGTTGTGGCACTCATTCTTCCATTCTGAAATTGCCAACATAAGGAAATGCTGCTGGAATGAACTTGGAGTTCTCTTGGTGATTGTTGAGGACAAAAGCCCTCTTCAGTTGTGCTAGTTATGGTGATGAAATATCCACCCTAGCTGGTTGTAGCTTAAAAATTGAGTTTTAGTGATTTTGGCTTGCAGTTTGGTGATATGGTTTGAAGATGATGAAGGTTTTTGAAGTTTTTTGATGTGGGTATTCAAGTTTTGGTGTGGTTAGCTCTATTTGGTTGGGTTGTTTGAGGTTGGTGTGTTTTTCTCAGTGTTGTTCTTCCATTTTCAGAGATATAGGGAGTCATGTTTTTGCTCATAACTCCTTGGGTGAATTGAATATCATTTTGGGTATTGCTTATTTTGATTTCTTGTAGCCTGTCATCCCATTTCTATATATCATATGCATATTTTGGAAGGATTGAATTTTAGCAAGGAATCACCCCTCTAGGGAGGAGTGTCTCACCTTCCTTGGCACGTGGGAGCTGTAGTGGGTATAAATATGCATATTGGTGTTTGACTTTCATCCTTGCTGAGGCATTCAAGATTGTAGGAACTTCTGATTTTGGAAGGTTTTTCAGAGTGAATTTAAAAGAGATTTTCAGATCTTGGCGATTTTGTAAAGTATGAAGCTGGCTGACCTGATGTCCGTGCATTGGAATAGTCAAAAATATCATATTTCCAGGTCTGATTATTGAACGGAAATATTTTCAGATTCCTTTTATTGTTTTTAGATGATTTATGGCAACTTGATATTTGAGCACATTGGTGTTTATTTCTTTCAATGCAAATGCGTTCAAAGTAAGTATCTTATGGTAAATGAAACCTGAAAAACAATAATCAGCAAAGAGTTTATTTCAAAATACTTGCAAAAATTTCAAAAAAAATCAGGGCTGCATATTACACAACCTTAGTTTATGTCATCTTTTGTTTTTTATGTCATGGGTATATCCAAATCCATAATTTTTGTAAAACAAAGAAGATTTTGAATTTTTGTATCAAAAGAAATCTTGTTTCCTTCATCTTGAATCAAGTTTCCCACTTTTTTATGTACAATTGTGTATGATAGCAAAGAAGAATGTAATTGATTGGTTTTATATGCCTTTTAATTTGTTTTGTTGTGGACAATGTATAAAACTTCATTTCCATAAAATCCTATCCAATTTGTTCCTTTTAGATACAATCATCAAACTCTATTATCTTGCTTCTAGGGTTGTCTCTTCCTAGAACTTTCTATTGTTAACCATTCTATCTTCTACTCCCATTGATCTAATATTGGTCATGTCAGGACGTTAATATAATTTCTTTATTTCTTTTCTTTACAATATGTTGAATTTTGGTAATTTTATGTTGAATCATAGACTACGTCCAAAATACGCTTGTTTAACAACTATGCTTTTGCTCACCTGACCTAAATTCTATTGAAGAAAAACCACTATGATACCCCTCTATATGGAAGCTATTTCATCTTTAGGAACATGCCAGTCATATTAAACAAAAGTGTGGTACTAGCTAAAATCATGAGTAAATGGCTAAGGCTGGAATGATTCACTACCTCAAGCAAATTCATTCATTGGAAATTTCACCTATTTTGGGGAATAATGTACCAGAAAAATGATAAAATCCTAACAAAGAGGAGTTCAATAGCCAAGGATTTTCAGTCACCGAAGTCAATTTTCAAACACTTTCTGCACAATACCTAGCTTTTGAAGCAGATTTTCAGCCATCATAAACTATTAAACATTGAACCAATGGCTTTTCATATTATTCAAGTCAGATAGGGTTCTAAGGCATCAAATCCACTATTTTTTTGAGCATTTGTGGACTCTTGTTAGGGTTTTCATCATATTGCTTCAGTGAATTTTCCGTCATTCAAAGTCAAGATATCAGCAGTTTATAAACAACAGTCATTGGCAAGTTTTAGGAGTTGTTCTGTCTTTGTAACTGATTTTTCAAATATTTGACAGCTGCACTTCTCACAGCAGTTTTGTGACAGCTATAGAAGGGTTCTTCTCAATAAACAAAAAGCAGATTGTGTAAAGTCCCCAAAAAGTTTATTGACTTAATTAAATTAATTAATTAAGTTGCCCAGAAATTAATATTTTTTCAAAAGGGATGACTTTAATTCATTAATTTAAATAAAATAAAGTGAATAATAAAATAAGTCACTTCATCAAATAAGTTCTCGAGTTTAAACAAATATTAAAGTCATCCCCTTTGGAAAATATAAATTTCTGGACAACTTAATTAATTTAATCAAGTCACTCAATAAAATTTTGGGGACATTACAGATTGCTTTAAATTTTACGTTTCAAATATGCAGTTCAATTTCAAATTGTGGATACTCTGATAGTTTTGGTTATTGAATATCCTAAAATCAAAGAGACTGGTTTGGGTCATGTCAATGTGCAAGAATTGGATTTGGATGAGAAGATAAGAAATGGAGGTAAACTAGAAAATGGTTACAAGATAGAAGCCTTTTTTCGCATCTCCATTCGAAGTTAGGAGTTTGTCCTTGCATGTGTTATATGCTATGACCCCAAAAAAGAGGAGATTCAGTTGGTGTCACTTAGTGAGTGATCAAGGACTTTGCAAACTTGATCCAAATTCAATATAAAACATCTTCATTTTGCTGCTCTGACGAGACAGTGACTTGGTGAAGCATATTCAAGACATTGCAAGGACACTCATGGATCATCTTTAACAAGTATGTTAGATATTTAAGACTTACTAGTAGATAGCAAGGTAATTGCCACAAGTGACTTGGTCAAGCATAGTCAAGACATTGCAAGGACACTCAAGGATGGGTGACCTCCTGGGAAAGCCCAATGCTTCACATTTGTAAGCATCACCTAGATGCAATGAGTGCTAAGTATGACATTCATTCTCATGAGAGATTGTAATGATCCCTATCTCTAGGCACTGTCCAAATACATCAAACGGTGCCAGTTAGGAAGCTTCTATTAGGACTATTCCTTATCCTACATTTCATCCTATATTATTCGAGGGTATGCACAACTTATTTAAAGGAAAACCAGTAATGATATAAATAAGCAATATAGTTTGTATGTATATAAAATATCTCCTGTAGAGATTATAGGGAAATCCTTCTTTCTATCTCATTAAGACCATCTGGAGTGGGAGAGTTACACGGCCTAGGTCGCGTGAAACAGACTACATGTGGTTTCCCTCAAGGCCTAACCCCAATATTGGGATAACCATCATGTGCCCGAAATTACTCCGCCTCTACCTTCCACATCCTCCTCCGTCGAGATGCCTTAGCGGGATGGAAGAAATGAATCCATATAATCTTTACAAGATATATTAGTTTCCATATATGCTCATATATTTATGTAGACGATTAAATATGTATATATACATACAATTAATTAAATAAATATATATCTGTATTATATATATATATATATATATATATATATATTATGATCATTAAATTTATTTCTGTTGTATATCAGCAATGGTAGTATTTTATAAACTAAACCATCAAGATGCTATATATATATATATGGATCTATTTATCAGATTGATATTCCAATTCATATAATTTTTTTAACTGCATTTATATATAACTATATATACTCTAAATGTATATTTCATAGCATACCAATGTAGCACGATGTTGATGGTATTTAAATCCTATTATCACTCTCAAACGTACACTCATTCTTTATGGCTTTATTTTACTGCAGACTTGGTAATCCGCTGGGCTCCTTAAATTCTTCTTATTTCTCCCTATCTTCCCTAGCATACTTTGCTAACCTATACTTATACCCTCCTATCGGTATGGTCTATGTACGCGACTATTGGTCGCTATGTTAGGGAAAGTCTGTTTAGAAATAATACTTAATTTTACACTTCCTTATCTTCGTGTCAACATCCATTATAAACACAGCCATATGTTTGTAGCCTCCATCCTTTAATAACATTTGTTTTCGTGGCAGTTTATGTTTTCAGATTAATTGTCTCATTTGCTTTCCAATACCATCTTACGCACCATACGTGAGTCTATGTTTCGCTTTATTCATCGAATGAAATAAGCACTCTGTGATTCGGTATAATTTGATGAGAGTTTATTATACTTAAGAATTCCTAATCGAGATTCCAAAGGATTTATATAATTTTTATTTACTATATCATTAGTTGTATTATACCATTTATCATTATTATTATTTGATATATAAATGATATAAATAAAACATTCATTTGATAAACATTATATATATGTATATAGTGAATATCTTATAATGTTATTTATGTTTATTGACCAATACAAATACTAGGCGATAGTAAAATGACATTACTTATTATTTATATGCCTTGAATATTATTGACTAATCATATATATATATATATATATATAGTATTATATACATGTCAATCATGGCTCATGACAGACTGCCCCTCCCAAAATTGCTTGCCCTCAAGCAATTATTATAATAATTTTTCTCAGTCAGAAAGGGAACTATGATCTTATCTAAATTCTAACAAAATCATCATTTGTATGATAACAAGCGCCATTGCTCTAAATCAAGATTAAGGTGATACATATGAAAATATGAAATACATGTATGAAGACATGAAGAATACACATTAATTCATAAAGACATATAAAGTATACACATTAATGCACAAATTATATGCATGAATGCATGTATGAATCACGTGTGTAAGGCATAAATCATACAACTGCAGAGCATGAATCATACACAAGAATAAATGAGTACATGCAAGTTATATCTAATGCAAATGAATACACCTAGCACATAGAGAACATAACGTACAAAGCATACATATTAATTCATTTAAATCGTGGGGTATACACTCAACACATGAACTATGCACATGAATTCACTCAAGTCGAAGAGCATACACGTGAATAAAGCATGCACATTAGTTCACTTAAGTCATTGAGCATATATGAAGATACAAATAGAACATAAAGAAATACAGTATACACATGAGTTTTAGGAAGTATTCACAGAGGCATATACGTAGAATGTGAAGGATACACATGAATACATTGAAGGCATGAAGCATACATGTAACACATAAGCATGAAGTGGACATATATAAAAAGAGTATATATTAAGCTCGAAATAGACATATTTAGTCATGGGGAATATACATTCACACACACCACACATAAAGAATGAAGTATACTTAAAACATAGAGAACATTCATGAAGCATACATGTAGCACATAAAGTATTCAACAATATACATAAGTGTAAACATTCACTTAATGCATGAGGTAGTATACATAAGGCATGGAAAATGAACATAATTTGATCATGAAGCCATATAAATGCACACAAGACAATACATATATGTCAGACACTCAAAGCACAAGGTGTCACGCCTAGTTACACACCAAGCATATAAGACATGAAGCGGTGCACAAGTACACATCAAACACATTATAAATGGAGCTATAAATACACATCAAATATCTAAGACATGAAGAAATACATAAGTATATGTCAAACATGTAGGGGAGGAAGCACACAACAATACACAAAACATACATGAGGAATGTGCACATAGGTTAATCCTACATGAAGTTTGCAAGCACAACAAATACATATGAAGAGTATATATGGCATACAATCAGAGTAAGCATGAAGTTCATACCATAATATGTTGCCCATAAATTCATGACTTCTCAAGTTACTATCGTGTTTCTAGTTTAACCAAATAATAAATAAACTTAAAAATATGCAGTACATACACATGACCATATGAGGACATGAAGTATACATGACATGATTGTATAAAGACACGGAGTAGACACTGAGTATGTTCTTCTCATCTACTAGAATATTTCTTTATTTCATCTTTTACTCTACAGGATGGCAGGATCATGCTCTAATACCAATTGTAATGATCCCTATCTCTAGGCACTATCCAAATACATCAAATGGTGCTAGGTAGGAAGCTTCTATTAGAACTATTCCTTATCCTACATTTCATCCTATATTATCCGAGGTTATGCACAGCTTATTTAGAGGAAAACCAATAATGATATAAATAAGCAATATAATTTGTATGTATATAAAATATCTCCTGTAGAGATTATAGGGAAATCCTTCTTTCTATCTCATTAAGACCATCTGGAGTGGGAGAGTTACAGGGCCTAGGTCGCGTGAAACAGACTAAATGTGGTTTCCCTCAAGGCCTAACCCCAATATTGGGATAACCATCATGTGCCCGAAATTACTCCGCCTCTACCTTCCACAACCTCCTCCGTTGAGATGCCTTAGCGGGATGGAAGAAATGAATCCATATAATCTTTACAAGATATATTAGTTTCCATATATGCTCATATATTTATGTAGACAATTAAAAATGTATATATACATATGATTAATTTAATAAATATATATCTGTATTATATATATATATATATATATTATGATCATTAAATTTATTTCTGTTGTATATCAGTAATGATAGTATTTTATAAACTAAACCATCAAGATGCTATATATATATATGGATCTATTTATCAGATTGATATTCCGATTCATATAATTTTTTTAACTGCATTTATATATAACTATATATACTCTAAATGTATATTTCATAGCATACCAATGTAGCACGATGTTGATGGTATTTAAATCCTATTATCACTCTCAAACGTACACTCATTCTTTATGGCTTTATTTTACTGCAGACTTGGTAATCCGCTGGGCTCCTTAAATTCTTCTTATTTTTCCCTATCTTCCCTAGCATACTTTGCTAACTTATACTTATACCCTCCTATCGGTATGGTCTATGTACGCAACTATTGGTCGCTATGTTAGGGAAAGTCTGTTTAGAAATAATACTTAATTTTACACTTCCTTATCTTCGTGTCAACATCCATTATAATACACAGCCATATGTTTGTAGCCTCCATCCTTTAATAATGTTTGTTGTACGTGGCAGTTTATGTTTTCAGATTAATTGTCTCATTTGCTTTCCAATACCATCTTACGCACCATACGTGAGTCTATGTTTCGCTTTATTCATCGAATGAAATAAGCACTCTCTGATTCGGTATAATTCGATGAGAGTTTATTATACTTAAGAATTCCTAATCGAGATTCCAAAGGATTTATATAATTTTTATTTACTATATCATTAGTTGTATTATACCATTTATCATTATTATTATTTGATATATAAATGATATAAAAAAAACATTCATTTGATAAACATTATATATATATATAGTGAATATCTTATAATGTTATTTATGTTAATTGACCAATACGAATACTAGGTGATAGTAAAATGACATTACTTATTATTTATATACCTTGAATATTATTGACTATATATATATATATATATATATATACATACATGTCAATCATGGCTCATGACAAAGATGGGTTCTTGTGAACCACTAGTCATGAAACACAGGTCAATGAGTTTGACTCGAAATCTACACAGCTGAATCTTGATAGCAATAACACAATTTTACTTGGTGTGGAAAATATTTCGTACTTATCAATTGCTCAGCTAAATGGGCTCTGTAATGAATGCTTCATAAGGCACAACATGTGATGGTCCTAACCAATGCTGAGAGGGGAGGAGTGAATCAGCAGTCACTAAAATTTAAACACCAATCTGATATAATCTAACTAAAACTGCATGCAGAACTAATTCTATCACAGAAATAGCTATCACAAGATCAAAGCAATAGAGTACACCAAATATATCACATGGAAACCCAACATGGAAGAAAACCACGGTGTGAGTAAACCTCACAAATTTTACACTCTTCTGAAGTGCGCCCTGTTAGGAGTCTTTCTTGTTAAAGGATTACAAATGTATTGTTAGATGTGACCCGGTTAAGGGATTTAAGAAATAAGGCATGTTAAAGCCTGCCTTGTTAAAGGACTTTAGAACACCTACTCGATGTCACCCAATTAAGGGATTTAATACAAAGGACCTGTTAATGTCCACCCAAATACTGGGATTTTGCTATTGCAATTGTTAGAGAGCAATAAAAGGTTTGATTCTTTTGAGATGGCTTTGCTGAGTCAGATAAGATCGTTGTGTTCATCAACTGAGAGTCATCACCAGGCACCACAGGTATGCTCTCTCCAGACTATTGTGCTTCCTTGCACACTCTTTTCTTCTTCTTTTCTTCACCTTTTCGTAGCTTCTTTTAGCGTACAAGTTCACTCTTTTTCTTCTTGGCAGAATGAAGGCAAATGATATTTGCCTTTCATACTTTTTGCATGTTGCGGTCTCCTTTGGATCTATCATCCAGTCAAGTCTCAGTTATGAGAGGAAACAACAGATGTGTGACATAGGCTTTTTCTCAACAAGAGATCCGCCATGCAGTTGTGTTTCGGTTTTGTAAAGGAAACATCAAAGGTGTGTCGCATACTTTCTTTTACATGAGATTCCGCCATGTTTTAATGCCTTAATTTTCGGCATTAAATCCTTCAAATGTGCCTTGCATCGATCTTCTTCATAACACAAAGCCCTTTGTATTTTGTGCAACAAATCTCGGTTGAAGAGTCACATAAGTGTTTGTCAACTGTGACTTTCACTAGTTCAGCAGTCTAAATAATTTCTCACTGATCAGAGATGATCATGATCAATTTACATCCTTAGGTAGTGCACAGGTCTTTGTCTTCACCTGTCACTCCTTTCTCTGTCTATACCGGTTTGGTTCCTCGGTTCCGGTTACATATTTTACCGGTCACTACTCCAATTGCTCCAATTACCGGTTAGTGACTTCATCAATCACAGTACTTCTTCTTGCTCAATATGTGTCACCGGTTTCCTAACCAGTCTCTCTTGTAAACTGCACCTGTTTACTATTATTGTCACCTGTTCCTGTTTGAACAATGTTAGCCTTAGACATCAATTACAACACCACTTTGCCATATACCAGTTGCATCCTTACCGGTTAATGCCAACAACACATGCTGAAGGTTTTGCAAATGGGGTAGCAAGCTATGTGGACTTAACCTTGGGGGAAACTCCATTTAAGTGCATTTGAGTTGGAGCAGTACTAGGACGGGTGACCTCTTGGAAAGGCCTAATGCTTCATTTTTGTGAGCATCACCAAGATGCAATGACTGCTAAGTACGCCATTCATCATCATGAGAGATGAGTTCTTGTGAATCACTACTCATGAAACATGGGTCAATTGAGTTTGACTTGAAAACTATGCAATTGAATCTTGATAGCAATATCAAGAGTGCAAAACATGCAAAAGCTCTATGCCAATCAGAATCATAGGAAGAGACATTCAAGTTTGGAGACTTGGGGTTTCCGAGCTTGGGATCCAATAAGCTCGTGCCCAAGTTCAATGAACCATACAAGATCATGAGGAAGGCCACCTATGAGTTGAAGCTTCCAAAAATGATGTAGGAGCATCCTAGGCAAATTTGCAATCAGCATCAACCAAAAATATTTATATTTTATGCTTGGATTTTTGGTATTTAATAAGCCAGATATTTTTATAAAATATTTTGGCATGGCTTATATTAGACCTATGGTTGTGATTTTATGTATTTTCAAATTTTGGAGGCATTTAACATTGTCAAAATTCAAAAATTGACAAGTTGGGCATTGAGAACATGTGGGCCCCACATACACCTCAAATGGAGCGAATTTAATTCAAATTCTTGGGAATTTAATTGTATGAGTAAGTTTGGGAGTCAAGTAAGAGTGCAAGTGGTCTTACATGGACAGCTAATTTTAGCATGTTGTAAGAGGTGTTGTAAGAACTCTTCATGGTGTTTTGAATTGGAATTCGAATTCAAATTTCAATGTGGGGTAAGTGGAACATGAATTGGGGGAAATGAAACAAAATGGAATTTGGAGGAGGAGAAAGAGAGGGTGTTGAGTATCATTAGTAATTTTTATAAGTTTGAAGGTGGAGATTGGAGAGCTTGAAGGAAGGCTTCTAGGAAACCATTTGCTGCTGCAAATACACCATTGTTGCAGGTCTATGAATAGACCCAAATCAGATTGGAATGATGTAATAAGAAGCCAATAGGCATGGCATGTTGTTGTGTAATGATATTGCAAGTTCAATAAGAGTTTTCCTTAGTTTTGCTTGCATAATTTTGATGTTGAATTCATCTTATTTTCTGTGCTAAATCAGATTGCTGAGTATTTGAAGTGTGTTTCAAGTTGTTATTGAGGGGGTTCCCATCCCCTAGCATAAAAAAACAGTAGGATTCACAATATTTTTCATGTTTCATGCCTGAAAATGGCACTTGGGAAACACATCATCCCTTTGACAGAGTTGCCTCCTTGGATGATGAGGAGAAGCTAGTCTTGATTCCAAGGCCATCATTGACATCCACGAGAAATTGAGGACTAGGAGCACTTCCACCAAAAGATGCCACATGGGAGGATAAAGAATACTTGAGCATCCAAATTTGCAATTACTTGATGTATCATGTCCCCTTCTAAAGGTTGATGACTTGGTTACTTTTTGGAGCCCATTTATTGATAATATTTGGGCAAATTTAGCGCTACTTAATGAGACCTTTTTATTTATGTATTTAATTATTCAAAATTAATTTTATTTTTAAAGGGAAATCAAGTTAAGGCCTCAAATTGTAATGCCTACAAATTGATAAAGCTAGTGTCCTTTAGCATCCATTATATCATTAAATTTCCAACAAATTTTCAAATTCACACTCTCAAGGATTGTCATGTCCCCTCCCACTTAACTATAGCTGCCTTGATTTTTTATCAATGATCCATTTGGTTATCATGGGCTATCAATTCTTGCAAGGAAACTAGCTCTTTTGGTTTATTTTCCCTTAGGCTAGTCCTAATCAAGGGCCACTTTAAGGAACTCTTCCCTCCATTTTGATGGCTGACTAGCTTTGAATCTAGCATGAATGCTAGTGGAAGATGGTATTTATGGAGTGTTGGATGAAGCTTTGAGGAGCATCAAATTTCATCATTCTCTTTTGTCTACCTCTTGATCGAAGAAGCAAATATCAGGTACGGGTTTCAATAGAGATAGCTATCCTAGTCTACCACTTTGCAATTTTGTGACGCCTATTGCAGAGACAAAATTGCCAGTTCTTGTGGATCACTAGGCATCTCATCCAGGTTTCATCTCCACCAATTTGATCAATAGTTTTGCAATCTTGGAGTCTAGCAACAAGGATCATATATTTGGTAATTGTGCCTCAATACATCAATTAAGCATATTGGTCAAAGACGACAGTCTTTAAACTAATCACATGTGAAAGACAGATCAACAATAACAAAGGAAGGTCGAAGTTCAATTAGAATACAATCTTGCATTGGGTCGCCCTCTTGGTGGCATCTAACATCAGGAAGGAGCTGTGACATCACATGATCATATTAGTTGAAACTAGATCGAACAGTTATAATATCAACACATATTTGCATTGTGAGCTCTCTTCGATCCAAATAGCAATCAAGAATCCCCACTCTTTGACTTCAATTGCAGACTTCTCTTTAGTAGAGGAGGTGCACTTATCTCTAAACCATTGTATGATCAATTTCAGATTGCAATGAAGGATTCTCATTTTGCGTCCATTCATTGTTACATGCTAGTATTTCTACTTGTTTTATTTGGTATATTTCAAGGATTATAACACTTGGTGGCATGATCAAGAGGACGAAAACCCTGTGAGATTGTTGGAGTAATTAGGACATTATCTAATTGTTTAATTGATTAGGTTTTTAAATTACATTACTCACTTAAGCTAAACTTAGGTGATTTTTTCTTTTATTAAATTAGGTTATAATAGCTTAAATTGTCTCATTCACTATGATTGTGCAACTTGGCACAAGTTAATTTAATCTTTCTTTAGGGTTTAGCCTAGGGTTTCATTCATCCTTTTTATAAGTATCTATTCACTTATTTGTAACATTATTCTTTTGTGCATCAATACAAAATTCTCAAGTTGTTGAGCAAATTATTATTACTTGATCTCCATTTTGTGACAAGTGGTGTGTTTGCAAATGATTCATGGGCTTATGAGGTTGAATTATCAACTTCAACATGGTATCAGAGCTAATCTACTAAAATTCTATCCACAATTCTTGCGGGATCCATCCTTGATAGAATTTTCTATGCACTTTGGGCTCAAACAAAGGTTGCCAACACATTTGTAGCATCCCAAAGTCTAAAAATTACCTGTCAATTTGCCATAACCTAACAAGTTTTAAAAAAGAAAAAAAAATTGCTAGCATGATCTATGCATTGGAATCCATGTCATTTTGCTGAAATTTCTTGATCTATGTGTAGGTATAGTGGTTTTTAAACTGGGTTTTCAATTTTTTACCTCAAAACCAAAACAAAATGTGGTATTTAGCCTTTATTTCCTAAAATAAGTCATTTTATTAAGTTAAGTTTTTTAGTTTTAACAAATATTGAAGTCGGCCTAATCTTTTAGATGTTTCTTGGAGGTCTTCATAAGGATGTTCCTGGGGTTTTAGCAAACCATGCTTTTATGGTTATTGATTTGATATGGTGAATTGGTGTGATGGTTTATGATTTATGAGGACAGAAACCTTCAGAAAATTGACATAAGTATTGCACGAAAACCTAGCTCTTGTGATATTGCTATCAGGATTCAACTGTGTAGTTGTTTTAGTCAAACTCATTGACCCATGTTTCATGAGTAGTGTGGTTCACACAAACCCATCTCCCATGAGAATGAATGTTACGCTTAGGACTCATTGGATCTAGGTGAAGCACCAGGACTTCCCGGGAGGTCACCCATCCTAGTACTACTCCAGCTTGAGCTCGCTTAACTATGGAGTTTCCTCCATGTTTAAACCCACTCTTCTTGCAACCCCATTTGCAAAACCTTCACCAAGTGTTGTGCCTTATGGACCATTCATTAGAAAGCCCCTTAAGCTCACCAATTGATAAGTTGGAGATATTTTTCCACAGCAAGTCAAATTGTGATATTGCTATTAGGATTCAACTATGTAGCTTTTTGAGTCAAACTCATTGACCCATGTTTCATGAGTAGTGGTTCACACAAACCCATCTCTCATGAGAATGAATGGAACACTTAGCACTCATTGGATCTAGGTGATACTCACAAAGGTGAAGCATCGGGACTTCCCAGGAAGTCACCCATCCCAATACTACTCCATTTTGAGCGTGCTTAACTACGGAATTTCCTCCATGGTGAAACCCACTCTGCTTGCAACCCCATTTGCAAAATGTTCACCAAGTGTTGTGCCTTATAAACCATTCATTAGAAAGCCCCTTAAGCTCATCAATTGATAAGTAGGAGATATTTTTCCATAGCAAGTCAAATTGTGATATTGCTATTAGGATTCAACTGTGTAGTTTTTTGAGTCAAACTCATTGATCCAAGTTCCATGAGTAGTGGTTCACACGAACCCATCTCTCATGAGAATGAATAAAACACTTAACACTCATTGGATATAGGTGATGCTCAAAAAGGTGAAGCACCGGGACTTCACGGGAGGTCACCCATCCCAATACTACTCCAACTTGAGCGTGCTTAACTATAGAGTTTCCTCCATGGAGTAGTACTAGGATGGGTGACCTCCCAGGAAGTCTCAGTGCTTCACCTCTGTGAGCATCACCTAGATCGAATGAGTGTTGAGTGTTCCATTCATTCTCATGAGAGATGGGTTTGTGTGAACCACAACTCATGAAACATGGGTCAATGAGTTTGACTCAAAAAACTACACAGTTGAATCCTGATAGCAATATCACAATTTGACTAGTTGTGGAAAAATATCTCGTACTTACCAACCTAGCTCTTCCTGAAGAGTGGATCCATGACGGAATTCACATTTGGGCAAATTCATAGTAATAAGATATTTGCAGAACCAAGCTATATTTTGTATCTATTTGGAAAATCGCAGTTGTTGGAGGTGATCATGTCTATGCCCAAATAGAGCCACATTACATATATAAGAAGAAAAGAGATTGAATAAAAGCCAATGGAAACAAGGAAATTACAAAATAATTGTTTGAATGGGATTGTTGGGAGCTTATGAGAAACATGGCACTAGCCAAAGAAATAACCTGCTGCTATTTTTGAGGTCTTAGTTCATTCAAACTTCATTGAGCTGCCTATTGGAGTTGCATGGTTTAAGAATATAGTGGCATATTTTCAGAAGTATAAGGGAAAATAACAAACCCAGCATAACAATGAAAGACAAAAAGGGGCATGCTTTGAAAGCGATATTAGTGAATAAGACAAACAAAAGCACATTAACTGTCAAGCAAAGGTGAATAACACAAACAAGAGTCTACATGAGAGTTCAAAGACTAGCAAAAAGGAAATCGTAGCATACCAAGGAAAGATTTAAAGGAAAAATTGTATTTAAAATTCTACTCACAGAAAGGAAGTGGTGGCCTTTCTTCTTCATCGCTAAGGTTCTAGATGCTTTGCAAATAAAGTTCTTTTGAGGGACGTGTTGGTGATTTGGGTGAGTTGATTCAATACCTTTGATCAGTGCGTGATATTTAGGAGTTATTTGTTGTAGCAATCAGTCTGATGTTTTGACTGTGGGCTATTGGCATAAGCTTTGGTTGCTATTGACTTTGGGGTGTCTGTTCTTCTTGCTAGTGCTTCTTATCTCCGGAGTTAATAATTTCACATCAGCTACAAAGGTTAGAAAAATAACATTGCAATTGATAAATTCTCTCTTTAATATATTGGTTGAACAACATTTAGAATAAATTAGTAGTGTAATGTGTTGAAATATAGCTTTGATCATGTTTAAGTATGCCTAGTAATTATAAGTATATTCATACAGATATATATATATATATATGATATACATTAGTATTAATGTTAATTGGCATATTGAAGAAATCGAGCAAATACATATTACTACAGGTATGAAAGACTGTCCATATATACACTGCATTACAGACACGATATATATCGTGTATTGTAATGTGAGTATGGTGACACGATAAGTATCATGTCATTGTAAACACATTACAATGCACGATAAATATCGTGGATTGTAATATTGTTATAGCCATGATAATTATCGTGTGTCTGTAACAATATTACAGTACACAATATTATCATGTAATCTAATCTTGGTTATGAAACGTCACTAATGTTTAACATATTGTTTCGTAATTACATTGGTTGGTTATAATTTAACATAGGGTCATGACCCTACATGGCAACCGCCATGTTTGGTCATGACCTTACATATTATATATATTAGATATAATTGTAGAATCAATCAATCACCAAGGCAATTGTATTCTACAACAACACACACACACACACACACACACATATATATATATATATCAAATCTTCTGATCTAATATTCCTTAACATGGTATCAGAGCAAGGTCATTAGAGAAGATATATTTTATATTTTATATTTTATTTTTTTATCTCATATAAACAAAATAAATTTTGTGTTTATTATAACAAAGAAAATGGCTCACAGTATGAGAATGGAAGATAGACTTGAAGGTGCATCTAACTTCATATCTTGGAAAACCAGAATTACTTCACTTCTCTTAGAACTTGAATTAGAGGACTATATAGAGAAAGAACCCAAAATACCTGAAGATGAAGTTAAAAAATCCACTTGGAAAAGACAAAATAACAAAGCCAAGAAGTTGATTATTGACTATGTCAAAGACTTTATACTTCCTAGCATTTCAAGATTAACTACTGCCTTTGAAATTTTTAAAACCATTTAAGACACATTTGAAATCAATAATGCTAGCAGATTGTTGACTCTGAAACAACAACTAATGAATATGAAAATGAACAAAAGAGAAACAATTACCTCTTACTTTCTAAGGATTTCAGAATTAAGGGATCAACTCCTTACTATTGGAAATGACATGGATGATTTGGAACTATCCCTAATTGCTCTAAGAGGATTACCTATCTCCTGGGAATCGTTCATTCAGTGCATAAGTACAAGACCTCCATTACCGAAATTCGAACAACTAAAAAATGATTGCACACAAGAAGGTTCGAGATTAATCTCAAGAGGAATAGGACCTAGCAAAGAAAGTGAAGTTCTGGCACTCCACATGTCTAACAAAAAGAAGAAATTCTCCAAAAGGAAAAGGAGCACTAAAACCTTCAATAAAAAGGATCTCTCAAAAGTACAATGCTACAAGTGTGAAAAATACAAACATATTCACAAATATTGTCCAGCAAGAAAGAAAATTCAAGTTGCACTAGCTGAAGTCAAAATGGAAAACCCTCTTTTCTTCCTAGCTCTATCAAGTGAACTAAACTCAAATAAAAGCTCCTGGATAATTGATAGTGGAGCATCCAGACATCACCAAATTTAGGGATCATTTTGAAACCTTTGAAGGGAACTCCTCGGAAGAAGTTACAATTGGTGATAACTCTACTTATCCCGTGAAACGAATTGGAACCTGTTCGATCAAGATAAGAGGAGTAACCTTACAGTTAAAAGAAGTACTATATGTACCTAGAATAAAAAGAAACTTAATCTCCATTTCTGGGCTAGCTGATCAAGGATATAGAGTTACATTTAATGAAGATAAAGTTTTTCTCTGGACTAAAAATTCAAATATCAAGAATGCCATCACTATAGGGTCTAGGGAAGGCTATCTATATAAATTATGTGGTGAACAAAAAATTGCCTTAAACCATGAAGTTCAAAACAATAATGAGAAATGGCATAAAAGGTTAGGCCATATTAGATATAGTGCTCTTCCAACTCTAAAAAGAGTCACCTTAGGGATACCTAATCTCAAAACTAAACTTTCAGGTATATGCAAAGGATGTGCCTTAGGAAAGAATACAAAAGGGTCTTTTCCGACAAGTGAACACAAATCTAAAAGTGTATTAGAACTTATTCACACAAATCTATGTGGGCCTATGTCAACACACTCCCTCTCAGGTGCCTTATGCTATATAATATTTGTTGATGATTACTCTAGAAGAACATGGATATACTTTCTAAAACTAAAAAATTCCAGTGAAGTTCTATCTAAGTTCAAAGAATTCAAAGCACTAGTTGAAAATCAAACCAGCAAGAAAATTAAAACCCTAAGGTTTGACAATGGAGGTGAGTATACTTCTGATAGTTTTAAAGAATTCTGCAAATCTATTGAGATTAAGAGGGAGTATACTGTACCATATAATCCTCAACAGAACGGAGTAGCGGAAAGAAAAAATAGAACCATCATTGAAGTAACAAAAGCCATGATGCATGACCAAAATATTCACATATCTTTTTGGGCTGAAGCTGCAAACACAGCGGTATACATACAAAATAGGTGTCCTCATGCCATCCTAGAAAATACGACACCAAAAGAAGTATTTACAGGAAACAAACCTAACTTAAGTCATCTAAGAGTGTTTGGTTGTCCTGTTTACATTCATATTCCAAAAGAAAAGAGAACTAAACTAGAACCCTCTGGGAAGAAGGGTATATTCATAGGATATAGTGAAGACACTAAGGGATATCGGATCTATATCCCAGGCCAAAGATCAGTTGAAATCAGCAAAGATGTAAAGTTTGAAGAAAACTTCATATCCACAGATACTGAGGATGATTCCACTACAGAGCTAGATAAAGATCTTACAGCTGCGAATGAGAAGGAGAACGAAACAACAGCTTCAGAATCTACACCTTCAAATGTTGAGCCTACATCTTCAAATACTGAATCTACATGTCCAAATATTGAGAACAATGGACTATCAAATAACATCAAGAGACCGTTACGGGCAAGGAAGATGTTTGAAGAAAATAATGTAGGACCAGATCAAATATTCAGAGAAAACAAAAGAACAAGAACACAAAAATGTTATGCTGCCCTTCTAACTGAGCTTGCAGAATCATAACCTTACAGTGTTGAAAAGGCATTAACTAAACAAGCTTGGAGAGAAGCCATGATTGAAGAGTATTAGTCCATCATGAAAAATGATGTTTGGGACATTGTGCCCAGACCCAAAAATAAATCAATTGTCTCTTCAAAATGGTTATTCAAGATCAAATACGCTCCAGATGGCAGCATTGAAAAACACAAAGCCTGGCTTGTTGCCAAAGGATTCTCACAAAAGGCCAGAATTGACTATAAGGAAACCTTTGCTCCTGTAGCTCGATACACTTCGGTAAGAACCATTCTTGCAATCACAACATCTAAAGGATGGAAAGTACACCAAATGGATGTCAAGACGGCTTTTCTAAATGGGAAAATTGAGGAAGAAGTATACATAGAGCAACCAAAAGGATTTGTCACACATAATAAAAATCACTATGTTTGTAAGTTAAAGAAAGCTCTTTATGGTCTTAAACAAGCCCCCAGAGCTTGGTATGAAAGGATAGACAGCTATCTCACCAAACTAGGGTACTCCAAAAACATAGCAGACCCTAACATTTACTTCAAGGTAGTAAAAGGTGACATGATAATCCTAGTTATGTATGTTGATGACTTGCTCATAACAGGAGATCGCCTAATTGAAAAATGCAAACAAGACCTAGTAGCTAAGTTTGAGATGAAGGATGTGGGCCTACTACACTACTTTCTAGGTCTAAAAATTTGGCAAAAGGAAGATCACATTTTCTTAAATCAAGAAAAATATAGTACAGACATCCTTACCAAATTTGGCATGATGGATTGTAAACCATTGACTACCCCAATGGAAACAAATCTACACAAATTTAAAAGTGAAGCTGAAGATTCTGAACCTACAGATCCATCACCGTACAAACAAATTGTTGGATCCCTCATGTATCTGGTAAACACATGTCCTAATATCTATTATGCCACAAATGTACTGAGTCACTTCATGTGTGAACCTAAGCAAATACATTTAATGGCTGCTAAGCACACTCTGAAATACTTACGAGGCACCATTGGACTTGGTTTAAAATATGAAAAGGTTGAGATTCAACTTCAAGGATATTCCGATTCAGACTGAGTAGGTAGTTCCATAGATCACAAGAGCACCACAGGATGTTGTTTCAGTTTAGGATCTGCAATGATATCTTGGTTCAGTAGAAAACAATCAGCAATTGCCCTAAGTTCCACTGAAGCAGAATACGTGGCTGCCTCTATGGGAGCTAGAGAAGCAATCTGGTTACGAAAACTATTGGTTGATCTATTTGGAAAACCTTTGGTACCTACCGTTATCTATTGTGATAATCAAAGCTGCATAAAGCTCTCAGTAAACTAAGTCTTCCATAATAGATCAAAACATATAGAGATTCCTTACCATTACATAAGAGACAAGGTTGACAGGAATGTTATTAAACTAGTCTATATCAACACTGAGGAACAAAATGTTGACATCTTTACCAAACCTCTTGCAAAATTGAAGATAGATTATTTCAAGAGAAAAATTGGTATGACTAGACTTTAAACTTGTTGGGATGAAATTCCTACTCTTGTACTTTGTATTCATGAATATATATAAATAAAGTAATTTTTGAAATATTTCTTCTGTGTTCAAGAAGATGATGATCTTCTGTATATTGGGGTTACTATTACAAGGTGACGATCTTGACAATAGTTAACCTAACTTCAAGATTGACACCCTAACGGGTTGTCCTGGACTATGCTGGATATCTTGATGCTGGGATGTTATTACTGTGTGATGTAATAACTCATATATCATGATTGACACTGTAACAGGTTGTCCTGGATTGTGCCAGAGATCATGATGTTAAGATGCATAAATATATATCATGATTGACACCGTAACAGGTTGTCCTAGATTGTGTCAGATATCATGATATTGAAATGTCCAAGTATATCATGGCCATGACTTCTTTATGTTGTCCTGGATTACATCGGTAATCATGACATACTATGACTTTCTTCTATTCATCTTAAACCCTCTCTAACTAAGAGGGAGTGTTGAAATATAGCTTCGTTCATGTTTAAGTATGCCTAGTAATTATAAGTATATTCATACAGATATATATATATATAATATACATTAGTATTAATGTTAATTGGCATATTGAAGAAACCGAGCGAATACATATTACTGCAAGTATGAAAGACTGTCCGTATATACACTGCATTACAGACATGATATATATCGTGTACTGTAATGTGAGTACAGTGACACGATAAGTATCGTGTCACTGTAAACATTACAGTGCACGATAAATATTGTGGACTGTAATATTGTTACAGCCACGATAATTATCGTGTGTCTGTAACAATATTACAGTACACAATATTATCGTGTAATCTAATCTTGGTTATGAAACGTCACTAATGTTTAACATACTGTTTCGTAATTACATTGGTTGGTTATAATTTAACGTAGGGTCATGACCCTACATGGAAACCGCCATGTATGGTCAATTTAACGTGGGGTCATGACCCTACATGGCAACCGCCATGTATGGTCATGACCTTACATATTATATATATATATATATTAAATATAATTGTAGAATCAATCAATCACCAACGCAATTGTATTCTACAGCAACATATATATATATATATATATATATATCTAAGTAATATATATTAAATATAAAATTCCTTAACATAATGTGGATAAGCATTAATGCAACCAGCTCAATTGCACACCTTCCTCTTTAAGAGATCAGACATATGTGTTTAATCCATCTTTGTAATCTACTAATGTTTTATTGATAACGTATGCTCAATGCCATTTATGATGTTTAAATGATGTCATGATATTCCTAACTACCAAAGCACATCAAACTATGCAAAAAAGTTACTCTTCACCTCCATATTTATGCAAATTGTTTGACAAAATTACCTCTAAGGTAAAGTGCAAAATAAAATAGTGGCAAACAGGGGTAGGACAGTCTATATGAACAGGTGACCCCCTTTTCTACATGAACTAGTGACCCCTTTTTTGGCTTTTTTGGCCTGTTTTAGTGAATCAACCATAACTTTTGCATACGATATCAAAATTGAACAAACAAGATATCATTGGAACACTAGTTCTAAGCACTTTTCAAAGGTGGCGGTATTATTATCAGATTCTGCTCCAATTTTTTGTTATACTCAGTCAAAGTCATATGTTCAGTTTCTACTTTCAAGCTCATATCTTCTCATTATTATCTCCAATCTTCATGATCTTACAACTTTGAAAAGATGATTCAAAGATTGTCAAATCTATAAATGCAAGATTTTGCTTCAAGTATATGTTATTCAGTTTTTTTTGTCTTTTCACATTTTGGTTATTTACTTACACATTTTTGCACCAAGAAAGGATCTGTTTGTGGGAGAGAACCTTATTTGATCTGCTTTACATATACTAACATTTTTTATTTTTGGGATTTGATTATTTCATTTGAGGAGGTATCATGGGGTTTTTTTGTTCATCCTTATGTTATTAGCCTAACAAAGGGCAATTGTGAGCCTTTGCGAAAGGGCATCTTGACACATGTTAGGTAGCTTGATTTTTTCCTTATCCATATGGAGTCATCCCTCAACCAGTCTCAAAGAGGGGTTAGCATGCTTGGAGGATCATTAATAACCATGTTGTAGGGTGAATGGTTCTATTTTTTATGATAATACTATGTGCTTTATTGGATAGTGATTGTCCCCACACACTTTAGACTCACCTTTGGCAGATCTATGAAGAGCCTTGTATCTCTCTATTTCTAGAAGATCCTATAGCGGAATGGCTCTTTCCCCTTGCACATGTAGATTGTATAGCCTATAATCATGGTACTTTTGAGATACTTGAGTATATCACAAGTCTTTCATATCCCAATGGATCAGAGGCTTGTCTCTCAATTGTCAATCATCACATTGAGACAATCTCAATTTCATCATAATCTATTGTTTTTTATGACCTTGGCATTGGCACATGCATGGCCCTCATTGATTCAATGCAACAAGGACATTGTTCTTCCATGCATGGCTACTTGAGATTCATCTATTACAACATATCATTGCTACTTGCAATTCATATATTATAGACATATCATCCTTGTATGTGGAATCTCATATTGCAAATCTGGCAGATTATCTAAAGGATCTTCACTTCCTTTTTGATGGCAGTGTGAGTATTCCTATCATCCCATCTCTAATGCCTCTTGAGGTTGTTCATCAGGTATTTTCACCGTCGTTTGGATTTTCTTATTCTTATCTGACATATTTTGATTCAAACATGTGGATAGTTGAGCAGTCTTCCATGGCACACATCATGAGACTATTCCTTCCATCTCCTTTCATGGAGTTTCCTTTGTCTTGGCCATTGAATTTGTTTCTTTCTAAGGGGAGGAATGTGGTTTGCCGCCCTTGGATCTCCATCAACATTTGTCCTCGAGCCTTCATCTTCGACATTGGAGCTTCTCTCTTATGGGGGGATACATTGTCTCTTCCTTTCTCTCCTTTGGGGGGATCTTGATTGTACTTATGTGACCAATTCAATAATTGAGGGGCCATCTTGAGTCCATTCTAGTCACATGCACTCTTTTGTATTTCTTTTTCTCTCTTTTGGAGAGAAGTTTTCTCCCACTAGGTTTTTCTCCTTTTCTCCATTTGTGAAAGTTGCATTGGTTTGTATATGGGTACCTAATCAAGCCTTGTTGTTAGGGCCCATTCGTGCTTGCATATTTGCATTCATCCTTAGCTATTTTAGCTTCTAATCTTAACGGAGGGTGTTGGAGTAATTAGGACATTATCTAAATATTTAATGAAATATGTCCTTTAATTACTTTATTCGTTAAGCTAAACTTAGGTGTTTTTTCCTTTTATTAAATTAGGCTAATAATAGCATAAGTTGTCTCATTCATTATGATTGTGACACTTGGCATTAGCTAATTTAATCTTGCTTTAGGGTTTAGCCTAGGGTTTCATTCATCCTTTTCATAAGGACTCATTCACTCATTTGTAAAGTAATGTTATTCTTTTGTGCATTAATACAAAATTCTCAGGTTGTTGATGAAATTATTCTTGCTTGATCTCCATTTTGTGATAGGTGATGTGCTTGTAGATGATTCATGGGCTTGTGACGTTAAATCATCAACTTCAACATTAGTGGCATGATTGTTGGCTAAAAATTTTGTAAGTCGCTAAAACTACAACTTACGAAACTGTGATTTTAGGCAACGTTCATGAGATTTCTCTCTCCTCTTAGCAATAGGGGAGGCTCCCTTCTTGCCATAGGTGGTTTCAATACAAACTTAACTAAATTTACAAAAAAGAGCGGATCTTCTAATCAATTCCTCTTTTTTCAAGAATGATTTACAAACAACTTTCAAACTTCACAAAAAGGTCCTATTGCTACGTAATACTAGTGGCTCAAGGGTTGACATAAGAACAATACCCGAGACGACGGTTTACTAATATATTTTGTGAAAGAAAAACAAGAGCCCAAAGTCTCCTACGCTTGCCTTGATTAAGGATTCAATAACTGGACTAACCAATAAGGCACAAATTCTCTTATTGGATACTCTCAAACTTAATAAAAACACTTACAACTGAATCCCAAAGTCTTCAACTCCAAATAATTGCAGCCACTACTAACTATAGCAATTTGATCTCCTGCACACAAAGTCTTCAAAAGCTCAAATTGAATTATAACTCTAAATGCAATAGGCAGCTCAAAGTCTGCACAATTGAATTCAAATTCCTCTTGAACAAAGCACCAAAACTCACAATCAACTTAAGAAAATGTCGCACATAACAGCTTGGATTGGCACAAAGTCTCAAAACAACCTGCCTCTTTTATTGAAAGCAATTCAAATTTACATCTAAGCTAAAAGTCTTAGAGTGCATATACAAACTAGCAGAATTTTCTTGCCTTGCCAAAAGATAAAAATTACAATGAACACCCTCTTTTATTTATAGGTGAGGGGCTAAGAAAAAGGTGGAGAAAGAAGGGGAAACCCTTAACTACCTTTGACTTATTAAAGACTACAAAGCCTAATGCACTTGTAGTCTAATTAAATGTTACAGCTTTGTACGTGATACTATCACATGTAATTACAACTTGTTACCCAATTACATGTAATTTGTCAACAAAACTACACCTACTTATAAAGCATGTGAAAATGACTAAGTGTTTGACAAGGCACGACTTCTACTACATCATCCTTTGTTGGTCTTCATGCTATTATAGGATGCCCTGTGATTGATGTGTTCAAGTTTGGTGAAAGCATCTCAAACCAGAATATGAATATGTACCCTTAATTGTTCTACATTTGATGGCATCAACAAATCTCCTACTAGAGATCAGTCTTAAAAGCTTTCTATGCTCTCATCGTTTCATCGCTCATCTCTTTCTTTGAATGGCTCCATTATGTTGTCATTCTTCAGGTACCAGAAAAAGCCATAACATGGTCTTTCAAGCTAGAACTTTGCAGATATGGAAGAGTATGTGTATAGGATATGAGTGGAAGACCTTTGAGCAGCGAAAGGCAATGGATCTTGGGCAAAATCAGCTCTCTAAATGAGGGAAAAACTCAAAAATTGGATTTTCTGGGGGTACTCCATATGGGTGGACAGCAAGTTTGGAGCAAATAAATGGGGTGAATATGCACATATATACAAAAAGGAAGTCCATTTACTCATAGGTGGGGTTTTTACGTTCGACTACAAGTTATCCAGAAGGCACTTGATGCATAGAAACAAGATTTTTAAGTCCATTTGCAGCTTTGGTAAAAGTGTGAAAAGTGTATATAAAACACTTGAAGGTGGGCTTTTAGCTTGCATTTACATGATGGGGAAGTAACTTGCTCTTTTTTGGGTAAAACAATGTTAAAAATGGGGTTTTTAATCCCGACTGCATATGAAGGAAAAACGCTTGGGCTTTTTCTTTGTGGGAAGAACTTGCATCTCTTCTTGCATCATTTTGGGAAGAACTTGTATTGTTGTTTGGGGAAGATCATCACATTGTTTTGACAAACAATGTTCTCAAACCAAAGACCACACAAATCTGAAAATGATTTTTAAAAACAAAAACGTATATACAAAACAAGAACAAAAGCAAAACAAAAGAAGCCCCAGCTTGCACCAAAAAGAAAGCATATCTCTTCTTGAGAAATGCAAGGGAAACAATCTCTCAAAATCTTGAAGAAAAACTATATCCAATCCAAGAGATTTTGGATTTAGCAAAAGATCTCAAGATTGGAGTTATATAGGCAATGATTTTGACCAGATCTTCTTGTTAACTTAATGCACATTCAAGTCAAGAACAATTTCTTGACAAATGTTCATGATGGAGAACAAAAATGCACAAAGATAGCAACAAGAAAGAACCATTCAAACCTGCAGATGCTTGTTGTTGCAAAAATGATGTAAATCCAAACAAAAACGGCGCCCTAGAGTCAAGATGCAATTTGGGATGATGAATACATGTTGTAGATGAAGAGTTTATGCCCTAGACGGGTTTCTAGCTTGAAAACGCAAGTATTAAAACTTGTATTCTTTCTTTCAAAAGCTGCTTAAGGCACTTGGATGTCCTAGATAGGTTATTGAATGCAAAATGCAGGTATTACATGTAGTTTTGAGACATGTAATAGAAGCCAAAATCGTTTCCATTGCCTTACAGAAGGAAAAATGAAGTTAAAATGCCCTATGGGTTTCATAACCCACGATGCACGACGTTTTTTGATAAAAACGTCTTTCTTCTCCTTAAAAACTAGTGAAACCCAGGAACTCGCACCCCTCGAAAACCTCGAAGTACCCATCCCTGGGACATCCCCACACCAAGTACTTGGGGTACCCGAGTACCCCCACCTCAGCCATTCCACAACCACACTACCGCCAAGATGGGTACTTGAATTTCTATTTGAATATTGATTTTTGAATGCTACTATTGGGTATGTACTATGTTACTATGTTGAATGTTCAATGTTTCTGGTTCATGTTGCAATTTTTCTATGTTCAAGTATTTCAATTTGGTGTGTTATACTAAAACATCATTTCATAATTAGCATTTCAAGTTCTATATGTGTAATATACAACACCTCCCCTCCCCCCTGCCCCCCGCTATCATCCCCTCGCCATCCCGAAATTGAGGCCCTTTGTCCCCCCGTCCCAGAAATCCTGATGTACCTTAGGGGTTTTAATAGTCCATTCACATGTGTTTATACATGCAATGTCTTATACAAATGCAACTCTTGGATTTGAGGAAGAAAACACAGCATATAGTGACTTAAGACACGTTTTTAAATACAACTTACATGCCCAAGAATACCTAACAGGCTTTAGTAATTCATTTGCATATGTTTTGATGCATTTGAGGATATGTAAATCGGTCCAAAATCACCACCCTAGGTTCAGTAATGCAAAATGCAAGTCCAAATGCCTTGTAACGGGTTTTGAACAGGAGATTACATGCTTGAGATGTCATAATGGCTTTTGGGAAATGATTTGCATATAAAGGCATACATTAATCAACATGTAAAATGTCCCAAAAATGCCACCTATGAGTGATGACGGGCTGTTTTGGCCTTTTTACATGTAATGACTTTGGTTTAAAATACATGTAATGCCTTCAAAAATCACCACCCATGGACTAAGAAGATGAAATACATATCCAAGTTTGATTTAAGACATGCAATCACTTGAAAATCTCCACCTTTTGCATATAGTTTAATACTTCAAAAACTTATGGGTATTCTCATGTGTATTTACAAGTAAACAAGAGAAGCCATGCAATCGGAGTTTAAAATCCCACCATTACATTCTAAACTCATTTAAAGTTCATATATCTTCATGCGAACATACAAAGGTGGAGTTTTATTTCCATTTTACACGCAAAAACACCCAACATGTTATGCAATGGTCAACAAAGAGTCCAGTTAAGCAAGATTTCAATTAAAGAATAATGATATGCACTCAGTTCAAAAAAGCCCACCTACTAAACAGTTGATTCTTAATATCTTTTGACAGACAACTCCGATTGAAGCCTACGATAGCTTGAACCAAGCGGAATTGAAAATGTCACAATCCTAGGGTGAAAACAAAACCAAAATCAAATAAAATGCCTTAAGAGAGTTTTGTTTTACCCACTGGGGTAAACTCGTTTACAGAAGCATAGATGTTTACAGGAATGTAACTAGCAGAGACAGGATTAGATCAGATAACATGAAGCTTTCATTAATCATTCACAAAGGTTACCATAACATTGATGCTTCTAATGAGCAAGTACAATATTCATATACAATCCAAAGCGGTGCAACCAAACGTCATCACCCTTCTCAACCGTTGGCAACTAACTAACCTCTGTCGGCAACTAACATCCGATGGTAACACAACTTTACCTCCGTCGGTGACTATAACATCCGACGGTAACACAACTTTACGGCTAACATCATCCCCCCCTTAAGAAAAGTCATCTCCGAACGACAACAAAATGTCTGGGACAGAACAACAAAATAGGAATGATGAACTACTAATGCCAAGACTGAGAAGTAAAGTGGGGCAGAGGAAGCGTCCCTAATGAGGAAGGATGCTGCTCAGCTGGAGGAACTAGTGTACCGGAAGATCCCAACTGAGCTCGGAGCTCGTACACCTGTTGAGTTCTAGTCTACAAGTGTGCCTCAACTACCATCTATAACTCCAAAGCAGACTTAACCATCAATGCAGCCTCTAATAGCTCCTTCTCCTTGGCCTCATTCTCTGCTTGTGCTACTGCCAACTGTTGCTCCCAAGCTCTGGTCTCCCAAGCCAGTCTCTCTTCCAGAACAACTCGTGTTGTCCGTTCAGCCACCAACTCCTGGGTACGCTGGAGTAAGTCTCTCTCCACTACCTCGAACTTGGTGCCTAGCTCCTCCCAAGCTCTTTGCACAGTCACCAATGCAGTCTCACGATCTGCCGAGACATATTCTGATCGCCTCAATGCATAGTACCCATCCCGAATGGTCTGCTCCAGAACAAGAGATGCTACCTCACTCTCAATGACTGGCGTAGGAACAACCCAAGCAACCAACATCTCTACAGTCTCTCCATCAGGCCATAACCCTTGCTCAAAACACTCGGCAAATGCTGCACCACAGCCTACTCGAGCAAAGGCTAGGAGATGTCACTGCGGCATCCGATCCTACCACCTCCATCCGAACCTAACACTCGCCAATATCCTGGGTGCCTTCGAGTACTTCCTCCGCTGCCTCTCCTACTGCTACCTCCGTTGGAGGTTCAGGATACTCCTCGGCTAGAATGTCCGTGGCTTCTTCCTCAGGTTTCCGTATTGATTTCCCTCCCTCCATGCGGCTGTGTATCTCTTGTCTGCCAAATGGCTATCTCTTCCTTGCACGAGATCTTTTGCTTTTATTTGTTGTGCGAATATGCCCGCACCTTGCCTTTGTGCGGTACTTTCTTTCCACCGTTCAGTAATTCTTCTTAAGTCTGCTCACAGGCTCACCAAATCTTGCTGCCCTCAATCTCCTTCTTGCCTTCTCACCGCGGTGCCTGTGTGTTTTATTTTCTGTCGTGGGCTTTTAACTCCGCACGGTGGTTATTTTCCTTCTCCCGTCGTAGCTTTCCCTCACGGTATTTCCCTCCGTGTTGTGTTCTCCATTATGAAGACGACGGTGGAGTTCTACCCGACAGTGAGAACCACTGAATGGTGGAACCACCCGACGAGGGAACCATCTGATGGTGGAACCACCCTCGACGGTGGAACCACCCGACGAGGGAACCACCACTCGACAATGGAACTCCATTGTCGGGACTTTTTTTTTTTTGAATTTTTTGATTTTTTTTTTTTGAATTTTTTTTTCTTCTTGTTTTCCATCGTACGGTCATGCATACCCATACAGGTATTTTTCAATTTCCTATCCGGAGGCTTCTCTAGTCGGATGAATCTCAGGTCGCCTACCTGACCGCTCAAGTCCTTTTCCATCCTCTCAGTTGCTCTATCCCTCCTCTCGGGTCCATCCTCTCCGGGTAAGGTTTCAATTTGGTCCCGTTGCTAGCGTCATGTCTCCGTTCGTCGAGAGTCCACACAGTGTGCAGTCGTTCCCTCTCCCTGTCGCCGAGTCTATTTTCAATGGCGATCCACAAGCTTGGAACCATAAATTCTACAGGGACCACGGTCTTTTGCCTGCACATAAGAAGAAGGAGAATAAAGATTTTGAAGGCTACGATCTTCCACCCGAGATTCCAATCGTCGCCGACGCGAATGATCTTAGTTTCTCTTCCTTGCCCAAATTCCTTGGTTTGACAGATGGCTCCTTATACTTCATGGGGTTTTGCTCATCAAATTTATGCGTTGGGACTTCACTCACTTTCGCATCCCCTTCGTTGTATTCACCGTACTCCGGGGGGAAGGTAGGATCTTCCTCTTTGTCCTCTATCTGTAACATATTATAGTGCCTTAACTCATAATCTTCCATCTGCCAATGGAAGAGCCCGTCTAGTGAGTTATGTCATCGTCGGAGTACCCCTCTATTTGCAGTACCCCTTCCTTGTTCGACTCTTGTCTTCCTTCGTCAACTTCTTCCGTGTCCGATCCCGACAAAGATGCCAGGTCTTCACTAACAATTGACTTCTCAGATCGATTGTGAATTTTCAGGCATCTCTCTCCATGGAAATGACATTCCGTTTCCAATCGTGCTTAGCTTTTGCTTGCACCAGCCATCCCCTCCCTAGTAGAGCGTTGTATCCTTTCTTTTTCACTGGGATAACAATAAAGTCCATTACAAATGGTTGTGTGCCATTCATCACCCTTTGTGCCATCAGTGTGCCTATGGGTTTAATCCCATGTTGGTCTACTCCTACCAGTTGAAAGGTTGGCGGCCACAGTGTTGGTCGCCCGAGTTTCCTCCAGGTTTCTTCGGGTAGGACGTTGACACCCGATCCTCCGTCAATGATAGTGTCCGTGAGTATTGTGCCCAAGATTCCCATTTCCACTACCGCAAGGTGCCTTTCGGTGTTGAGTGCCAACAGCATGGGGTCCTCGATGGATTTTCCCTTTCCGAGGGAGTTTTCCATCTCCATCATCTTCTCCATCGTCGCCTTCTGCATGTTCGAAGATGGTACCGCGTTAAGTAGGGCCATTCTTAATTGTGGTGCTGTTGTAAGGTCTCCCAATTGTATTGGGATTTCTGTCTACATTATTTGCCTTAGCATCCTATGTTCCACGTGACCTCCTTGCGAGGTTCCCACGGCATCGTGTGTTTCTTTCCGCTGGGCCATCTCAATGTCTTCCCTCGCCTCCTGTACTCTTTTCTTCAATCTCTGGGTGTGGGTAGGTGGCTTTCCGTGCTTGCTCTTGGGTGATTACCAACACTCCCCCTTCGTTGCCTTCAATGTTCAGAAAGTTTACTCCCGGTTTAGGGCATTTTGTGTCATCATGGTCTTCGGGCCCGCACCATTTGCACAGAAACTGTGTCTTTTCTCCCTTCGGGCACTCCCTAGCAAAATGCCCCCACTACACGTGTGGCATTGAATCATCGGCCTTTTGCTTGCATCGTACTGGAGGCGGCTTCGTCCGTCGTCGATGTTATTATTACTGTTTCCCCTTCCCCCATAGCGGTTGTTCCTGTAGTCACTGGAGGAGGCTGTGTTTTGTGTATTCCCAGAGGCTGAAGCTTCTTGTGTGAACATGACCTGTTGGCCCGGTGTCTTCATATTGAACGGACATTCCTTTGTGGAATGGCCCGCCATTTGGCAAATGTCGCAGAACATCTTCCTTGGGCATGCGCCCTTCGCATGGCCAGCCTCTTTGCATTCGGTGCACCACAATTCTCCTTCCTCATTCCAACTGGTGCTACCCTTCATATTTGTGAATTTCTTAAGCATTCATTCCATGTCTTTTTGTAGTGCAAAGACTTTCTTCTTTTCTTTCTCGTCACTACCGCTATCATCTCCTGAAGTATTGTCCTTGTCTGACGAAGAAGACTCGTTTTTCTTCTTTTTTGACGTTTTCTGTTCACTCTCCAGGTCCATCGCCCGGTTATACGCGTCGGTGTAAGAAGTGGGAGGAACTATCTTTATCTTCATCTTCCTCCGAAGGTTGGATTTCAACCCTTCGACGAACCATCGCTTCTTCAGGCCGTCGGCTGGTGGGCTCTCCATTTTGCCTACCAATTCTTTCAATCGGCAATCGTAGGTCAGTACGATCTCCTTCTGCCCTTGCTTGGTTCCATAGATTTCGGAGACGATTTCATTGTCGTCTCATAAGAGCCTGAACTATTTTTCAAATGCCCCTTTCAAAAGGTCCCAAGTGGTCACTCCGGTTTTGTCTAAGTCAGAGTACCAGTCAATTGCTACCCCTCGAAGGGGTGCTAGGAATTGTTTCATCCATTCGGCCTAGTCTGCAACTCCATTCGCTGCCCAAATCGTCTCACATGTGCGGCAATGCCGAACAGGGTCTTCTTTTCCATCACCATGGAATTTGGGTAACTTTTCCTTGTTCGTCACCATATTCACCCTCTGGGGTGGGACGGTGGTTTGTACTACCTGTTGTACTGAGAATTGAGCCGCTTGGTTCGTGGGAGGTCCTGGTTGTGCCACAAGTTGGGGTGCTCCTCCGGAACTGTTTCCGTTAACAAATGTTCCCAAACTACTCGGAGTGGTGTGATCCGCATGCCTTTCCGTCACTTCGACACTTTCGGCGGCAACTGCACCCTGCTCCCTACGTTCGACTTCCTCTTCTGCCTTCCTACGGGCTTCTGTTCTTGGTGTTAAAGTTAAGGTCCCCAATAAGTTCGTTGTTTCCTCTAATAGGTCCTCGTCATCACTTCCGCCTCCCTCCTGGTTAGGTTCTTTAGACCGTTACCTTCACTTACCCCCTCCGGTAGTCTATCAACACATCTCCTCCTAAACCTCTCCCTTCACTCGGCTTGCTGTTGTTCAAGTATTGCTTTTCGCAGAACTTGTTCTTCCTCAGGTTCCTTCCTTAAATTCCTATTCTTATTTAATTGGTTGGGCATAAATGCCTTCCTTCACACCAACAATCAACACACAATATAAAATAAAGGGACACTTTTATTCATTCATATTTTATTACAATCTCTTCATGAATGATCTTGTCATTCTTATTTTTACAGTGTCCTTCCTTTCATCACTTTCAGATGTGACTATTCCCGATGGGGTTTCCCATCATGTTCTTCCTGGAGTCTTTTGTTGACTCGTTCATGGTACTCCCGAAGGATTTCCTACCTTCGTTCCTCTCGAGCAATTTCTTCCTAGCGCAGTCTCTGCACAAGTGTTTCTTGTGCTAGAAGCCTCGGAAGGTGATGCAGAAGACAGTTAGCCGTTGAGCCCACGTTCAGTGCCTCCCACACAATATCTTCTAGCACAATGGCCCTCGTGGCTTCTCTCCGCATGAAAGTTTCAATGGCCGCGGTGAGTGTGACTCGGAAGTCGTTTGTCAGGTGGTCCTCCCCTTCAAAAAGTTCGCCATTATTGTCTATTCGCCTATTAACATCTATTGGTATTCCCATTTATGGACGATACTCCATTTGCCTTTGTCCCGATTCGAAAGGCAACGGCACCAAATGTTTACCCGATGGGTAGACTTGTTACTGACGCACAGACATTAACAGGATATGTAACTTAACAGAGATAATATATAGCAAAGAACACAAGAGCTTTCATTAATGATTTAGAGTCGTACAATAATCATGATGCTTCAATAGAGCAAGTACAAAGTTTATATACAATCCGAAGCAGTGCAACCAAACGTCGTCACCCTTCTCAACCGTCAGCAACTAACTAACCTCCATCCGCAACTAACATCCGACAGTAACACAACTTTATGGCTAACAAGTTTTATCCTACAAAATTTTCCATAGGGTTGCCCCAATTATGCGAATACAAAATTGAGGATAACAATGAACAAGAGGATGAAAACCCTGTGAGATTGCCAAGTTGATTGAGAATGAAAACCTTCAATTCCTCCATCTGGTTGGATGTAATTTTGTGGCAAATAATTAGTTTTGATAAGCTGCGGGGTGGATTGTTCCCCATAGCCAATCTAGTTAATTTCAGTACTATATCCCAAGCTGGCTGGCCTCAAATTGTATGAGCATCTATCAAATACACTACCAGTGCAATCTGCCCTTTGTTAAATTTCAAATCGCAAGTAACACACATGCTGTGATATGTTATAACTGGTCGACCTGGCCTTGACCAATATTTAAGTACATAGTCTATTTCTCCTTACTACAGTCTGGTTGGTTTATATTATTTGTCACTGTTGTTTGGGTTTGCTGTCTCACTGCTCCACCACAATTCCCTGATTACATTGCTGATTGTTTGCTTCAATTTGGATCAGGTGGGTCAATTTAGATTAAGTCCAATAAGTATAGATGATTGTGCAGCTGATTTAATATCTGAAGTTAGGCTGCATATTATTCATATCATATTACGTTGCAATCAGAATTTAAATTGTTATTCCAAAAGGAAATTCTGCATGACTTGTGATCTATATTACCTTTGTGATGATTGCAGAATTGTTGGTTTGGTTAGACTTTGTTGACTGTTTATTTACAGGCTGTGATTGCTTATGAGTTATAATACAGAGATTACTTCAGCTGTCATTCAAGTTTAAAATATCACTCATTTTCACTTTAATCACTCTTATGATTAAGAAATAAGTGGATATTAAAATTTAGTTCTTTAACACTTGTATCAATTACTGATCGCTGCTAACCCCAGTCACTTACCTTATTTTCAGTTAGCAATAAATCCTAAAAGTAAATATAGTTAGATTTGTATTCTACACTTAACCTAGGGTTAATTTCAAATTTCGGCAGTTCCTTTAATAGTTCTTTTCACTTTATTTTCACTCATTTTTAGAATTTTTTTTTTTTTTAAAAAATCACATATTTCAGGATACAGTTCCTAGTGGGGACATTTCGAATATCAAATGGTGCATTGAGAATGTTACCAGATGCCTCATCAAGAAAAATATGTCAAGCCTAATCATCATTTATTGAGAAGTTTTATCTTGACAATAATACGAAGTCCTAGCTCAAAGATTCAAACTAACCTCTATCTAAGAGTTTCTGAACAAGACAAGCTAAGAAAGGATCATTAATTTGTCATAACCTCCCTTCAAAAGGTTGTTCCCTTCTGCAATTATGTGAGATTGCATCACAATTGCTCGTGATATGAAGAGCCCCTGATTGTCTCTAAGAAAATCGCACAGAGAAAACTATGTGAGATGGCAGCACATGATTCACTAATAAAGAAGACTGATTTATTAACAAATGGTACATGAAAGCTATGCATCCTTCATAAAGATAGGATCTTGGTCAACTACAAGTGGGTCTATAGGACATTTATGCAACTACTGTGCATATTATAGCACATATATCACTTGCTTGGCGGATACAAGCTTCTCACTTCAATAAGGTAAGGTAGTGAAATTTTTGCCTCTATAACTAAGATGGATGTCATTTAGATTGTCCTTTCTCTTGCTGCTAATTTTAACTGGGAGGTTCACCAAATAGATATTATGAATTTGAAATTTTCCTTTCTTAAAGGTGATTTGACTAGGTAAATCTAATGTCCCAACTGCCTGCATTTGCCCAACCAAGAATAAAGCATTGTTGTAGAATAAAATAGGAATTCAAACTAAAACCATAGAAAACATTTTCAATACAAATGAGGATAATTTGAAGATAGCCACCAAGAAGGATATCCTTAGTCGAAAAAGAATATGATGAATTTGAAGGGCATCATGTAATTATTTATAATATCATAATTTAACTTAATTAATTATTTATATGATATTACATTTCAGTAACAAGAAATCAAAAGTAGTTGAACTGAATCAAAAACACTTCACTTTCTCTCTCTAGTAGATCATCTCAAGTTGCTTGGCCAACATGCTTAAGTTTCCTAGTCAGCCTCCTTTAAGCTTTCACAATATTTAATTATCAATTATGAATGACTGTACCAGCCTGCTTGATGTATCATTTGTGCACTTTGTAAGGCAATGAAGCCAAACGAAGGCTATCCCAACGAGTCGGCAGCAGTATTGGTAGTGCCTAAATCTGCTCTACCACATGCTCTAGAGAAAATATTGAATTTTTGGTTTTTTAAACACTAAACGTACTGTCTTTACCAACATTGAACAAGTGGCCAATACTCTCATAAGAGATGATTTTCCCAAAGAGAATGACTTGCCAGTGGTCCCATGAAGCATGCTAACAAGAACCAAAAAAATATATGAGACAAGAGTCCTATGAATCACAGCCTGGTTGAATATGAGCCAAATGAAATTGACCAATCTATCAAAGCATTCAAATTAAACAAATAAACAACAGCACCACCACTCTAATAAAGTCACTCACAATTTCTACGATGGAAGCAATCCTTTTACTCATTTTAAGGGATTACCACAAGGTGATCCCCTTAGTCAACACCTTGTCCTACCCATAAAAGAGAATTTCTACAAGAGGATAGACGAAGATGATACAAACGCAACCATGAAATCCCAAGTGTTGAAGGAGGATAAAGTTAGTCCAATTTTCATTTTGCTGATGACATTATAGTTTATACTATTCTCAATTTTTATCAAGGGAGATCATACAACTGCAATACTTAATTGACAACCCTCAAACAGCCTATGGACAAGAAACCAAAAAGAACATTTAACATCATCATCATCAACATTCGTGATATAAAAAAAAGTAGGAAATTTTTAACATGTTCAGCTTCAATGAAGGTACACCACTTCAAAAATACATAGGATTTCCTTTGCAAATAAAAAGAAAATAAGAAATTTGGGAGCTTTGACAAGTCAACCACAAAACACCGCCCTAATAAATGCATTTGAGACTGTCAATTAAAGGATAAAACTCGAGAATTTGATAACCACATGTAACAGGTTTGAAGTAAAGTTGCTCAACTCAAAACACAAAAATGAAATACTCCAAAATAAAGAGAAGAACAAGAATAGATACGGTGACATCCATAAGCCAAATCTTTTTTTATATATAAATTAGATATGAAAATATTGGAGAGAAAGGCCTTATGCCCCCTGTGCACCAGGTGGCGCTGACAACTGTAATAAAGGAACAATCAAATTAAGGTCAATGAAATGATGAGAAAAAATCTCTATTATACACCATTACTACACATGAAAAGAGAACAGGCTTAGTTAGTTCAGGCATATATCCCAATATAATATAATGTTAACCTTACACATGTAGGCCACTTAAAGGAGAGTAGTCTTACCAACACATGTAGGCCCTATACTGGGTACATGGTACCAAAATAAAAGAGAAAAAGTAGCCCAAACGTGTACCACATGTTGGTAATTCAATGGAACCTATAAGAAAGAGCTGCAAATCAAGATTACAATCTCCAACATCCCCTCTTAAGAATGACAGTGGCCTCAGAGGAACAAGCTGATTAAGTCATCTTCTCCTTGTGGAATCTCCCAAAACTCAAATCAATCGTAAAGAGAGAAATTAAGATGCACTAAAATACACTACTTTTTCTTACAGATAGAGGTCAAACCACAAATCTTCATGTAGATAAAGATAATGCCCAAGGGCAAAATACTGTTGACTTTTGTCTCGCATATGAGAGAATTCAAATCAAATAAGTGTGTTGGTGGTTTAATTTCATCTCATGTACGAAGTAAAATCCCTAAAAATCTGACATCTGAAACCTAATTACTTTAGGAAACTCTCTCAATGAGAGCTTTCATAACTAGTATTGACTATGCAAATCCATCTCATGCATGCTATAACAGTCCATCTCTTACACTTTATGAGTGCAAAATTATCAAATCAACTAAAATTTGTGAGAGCTTCCTCCATACTCAGACATATCAGAGACATAGAAGAGTACTCTGAAGGGTATCAAAGTGCATCTTAACCATCTGGAACAATCAGAGTCCAATTGAAAAAAAACTCTTAAGTTCAACTGTTCAAGTACAAAACAACTCCGGTGACCAAATGGATGCCAAATTTAAATATGAATACTTCCCTAGACGGATGAATTTTTGTGAGAAGTACTGCCTTTTTTTGCAACAAAATTTTGATATGTAGAAAGATTGGTGCAATTTGGCCATAGGTACTGTGTAGAATAAAATTATTCTGAATGAATATTAAGAGTTTCACTCCCACTCATATAATATAATTCTCTTTTATGGAAGAGAAAAAGGGTACAAAAACTGTCTAGACAGTTATTGCCACCACAAGTAACGTACCTATAAAACTAGGCCGAACGTGTAAACTTTAGATGAAATATCCAATAACATCAGAAAATCTGTATCGCCCTCTCTATATCTTTTGCAGAGGTGATCCAGACAATCTGTTAGCAGACATAAATATTACACTATTATATCCAATTTAAGATTCTATTAAATTTATCTTTATGAAACTATGGAGTGATGAGCATTCAGTTGCTTTAAAGTTTTCTTAAATTCATGAACCTGGCATCTAAGTTGTCTCAAAGCACTCATTGGCCTTTATTTTTGTAATAGAGCAACTGCTGCGAACACACAAATCATAATCTGATATTCATGTACCCTTTTTGGATCATATTTTGATCGTGAAGCTGGACATGGATCAATGTAAGAAAATTCATGTACCCAATACTATAAAATCGACCGGGTCTGATGATACAGAAAATTACAAGACACGTTATTGAAGAAGAAACATACAGATAAACAGAGACAAATAATTTGGGTAGTCTTTTTCCTTGAATTTATTACCCTTATACTCTCTCAAAAATTTATCCTATAATTCTTAGAGAGTGCACACTGAATTTCATATTTTCAATCAGAGAGAGATTCTTTGGGCAATTTTAACCATTATTGCTTGGTTACCATTTTTATTCAACTGAAAGTTTCAGCGAGGGAACTTTATCAGAAGAACAGAAAAGAACATAAATATAATCCGTGGCTTAATCACATTATGAAATGAGGATTTATCGATAAGGAATTTCATGGCTGTTTTTCGTTTTTCTAAGAAGCTGGTAATTTCCAAGGAGTCTTATACATGCTCTCGATATGTTTTTCCTTCAGTTCTTATAGTTCCATTTCTCATTGTTTACAAGTTTACAAAGAACAAAGACTTTGACTTTTCCTAAATCTGAGTATACCAAATTCTGGGGACATTTGTAAACCAGCTCCTCTAAGACACATTGGAAGCAACACCGAACTTTAAAGTGATAAATTAAAATATATAAAAAAATCAATTTAATTCTGAAAGTAGTTTGATCTACCAAATTAGTGCAAATGGGAATGGTAAAAGAAAATTACCTGACAACTTTGCAGGGAACATTTGCCATGGCACTTCAGACTTCCTAACACAGAACCTCCAGAAAGGACTATCAATAATGATTCCCAAAATGGTTATTTGGCCCTATAAACTGTTGTTCTCTTGAATTCAAGCAAATGCTAAACTCTGGATGGTCTTTCCAATCAATATCTTAAGATTGCCTCAAACACCGCAGCCTCAAACCTCAAGAATCCAAACCTTTGGCAAAAATAACATTTACTAAATTCTTCATTGTTACTGTTCCAAAACTATACAGCCCAGAAATAAATACTTTTATCAGTAGATTTCCTTCGCTACATTTTACTGAAAAATCATGTCATTCTGAAGTCCCAAACAATTTCTTTTTGGTATAGTATTTTAGTCCCTAACATATAAAATCATCCTCTTCCCAGAAGTGGAATAATCTGTTTTCTGCAATCCCTCAAACATTGAGCGCTGAATACCAGCTTTCAGGACAAAAATCGTACACAACAATCTTTCTCTATGCCTTTATCAAGCGCTGCACAGTAACAATTCAGTTCTTTCAACATTAAAAATATCAGGTTCCATGTATTATTTTAATTTACGAGAGAAGGAAGGTCTGCAGTACAGCAAACCCGAATTCTGATCTACAAAAAAAAAAAATTCAATTTGTAAATGGGTTCTGGGAAGAACTTTTTGTTTATGTAAAAATTGAAATAGTTTTAATACACAACTCAAATCCCCAATCCTGACCAAAGTTTTATGCACTTCATAAACTCTGTACCAAGAAAATTGGCGCCATTACTCAGCAAACTGACTTATTTTATGGCAAGTGACTTCTGGTCCACTCAAAAATTCGAACAGCATTATTTTCAACCATCAGAATGATTTACGCCATAGCATACTCTGCATTCAAAGACGGGGTAATTTTACACAAAGAAACAAAATTGTTCAATATCCTTCCTGAATTATGCAAATCTTCCCATTCAGGAATATTAGCGTCATTCAAATCTTCCCACTGTAAACAACTACAATGTTTTATTCAAAACCCTAACCGTACAAAAATCCACTTATTAACACGATCTGAAGGTTTGTTCCATTGCAGTAAAAAAAACAAATATCAAATTCTTAACCAACATACTAAAAATAGAGATCTAAACCGTAATAAATCTTAAAACAATTAGAAATACCTGGGATATTGTGGTATTCAAAGCTCCAAATTGTATGCATCCAAAATTTCTTGTTATCAACGCCTCTGCATTGTGAATATCATTTAAAACAAAATAAATACAAAAGCTATCTAACGCTGGCAAATATTATATGTAGACGAAAATAAAATCGAATCTCTCTCCGAGAAGATTATGTTAGTGCATATTTGGCTAAATTTATGCATCTTGAAAAGACAGTGAATCGAAACTCTGGAAAAATTAACTAACGAAACAGATTACCTGTTCAATTTTGTCGAAATCTACAACATCAGAATGTACACGGGCTCCACATTCCAAATCTTCAGTAACAGGAGATCCTTTTGGTGCTGTCGAGCGTTTTGTTTAGTACTGTTAACAACGTAAACGTAAGCTTTCAAAGAATACGCCATTTAACATTTACGCCGTTTAGAAGTCCAGAGAATCTAACTTGCCTATTCCTTTTCACAAATTTTACACTATAAAAAAGCTCTTCGCCTCCGCAATCCAGAACTGTTACAGTGAAAGCTTCTCCACCGCATCTTCACAACAATCTCAAGAAATTTTCGGTTTTCTGCAATATTTAAAAGAAACGAAAGCTATAGGCGAGACGAATCCAAACTTTAACAGATTAAAAATAGCCCTGTGCATTTTTTTGCAAACTTTACGTCTTTTTGAAGCTTGACGAATGCTTTAAATATTGAAAAAATAAGGAGTTACCTTTGTGTTCTTGGTAACATATATGTTATTACAAAGTTCATTTGGTTCACGATACAAATCTTTATCTATCGCATTTTCACCGTCCTTTTCCTTGTTTTGCTCGTTACATTTAAGCTGTAAAAAAATGTGGAATAAACGATGCACTGTAAGAAATTTAACACTGATCATCGTTTCATGTACCTCTCAAATTTAACCAGTCTTTATGACGTTTTCAAAACAATGAAACCTTAAAATGCAAATCGGCTTACCTTTTGATTTAGGCGCTAATTACAATATTCGAGAACTCTCCACCTCCTCCGCAATTCATATCTCTAGCAACCAATGCTCAACTCTTCTGTGAAATGTTTAGCAATATTAATGTCTTTTGAAAGCTTCAGGAGTCCAAGTTTTCAAATTTAAATACACAGCAACGGATTTCTTCAATTTCAGCAAAATTTACATCCTTCCAAAGTTCTCCTATTTCTCTGTATTGAACAAAGCTGTCACTGATTATGGGAAAAATAGAATTTATCCGATATCAACCAACAAAGACCTGATAGAAAAATCAAAGAGCTACATCAAAACTGCTCACGTATTCAGCACGATTAGTAACCTTAAGTGTTAAAACTTCATCTCTGCTATTTTTTGTAAAAGATATATATTGCGATCTGAGGAAACAAAACAAAAATTTCAATATTGGAGAAATAAAATACCCTGCCATTCACGTTTCGTCACTGTTAATATCACTCAAAAGCTCTTAGACGCATGATTCCAAATCTTAAATAATCACTACTCAGACCCGTGCATTTTCACTCTCCTTTTGAATTTTTCCTAAATAAATCAGCTTACCTGTTCATTTTGAGCTCAAATCGCATCATTTGAAAGCTCTGACCTCCGCTACCCAAGTTTACGGCAGCAAAATGTCAACCCGTGCATTTTCATGCTCCCCTTCCAGACGAATGAAAATAAAGCAGCCTACCTTATCATTTTGGGCAAAATTCACCTCACTCGGAAACTCTCGCCGTCCACCATCCAAATCTTTACTGAAAAAACGCACGATCCGTGTATAATGATTGTCATTTTATTGAATTCCGGCGCTTGAATTGAATATAATAGTGAAGTTTTGCTGTCAACTTTGAAAATACACTTATGGTCGTTGTCATTCTCCCGTGGTTCCCACTTAAGCTCAGCGGTACATAAGGATACAGCTTCCAGTAGGTACAATTAAATCTGTGATCTCGACGGAGAACTTCCCGCCTTGTGACGGAAAGTTTTCTGTCACATAAAAGACTTCAATGAGGTTTGAGACCGGAATTTATTTTTGGAACATAAATCAATTAGTTTTTCTTTTAAACTGCAGAGGAATCCTATTGGGTGTAAGAATTATGAAATTCCTAGTTTTAGTGAAAGATAGCTCTTAAATACTTTTGTAAGACAATGTAGGTTTGGGTTTTCTTGTAACATATAATTTGTTTTTTATATAATTTTATTGAATTAAAAAATTTATATCTTAGAAGAAGGATATATGTATAATAATTAGTATTAGTATTTTTTGGTTTGGTGTGGAATATGATTATGTTATACTTTATTTCTATTCTATTTTTTTAAAATAAATATTAGAATTTGTATTTTTTTAAGGTTATTTTATGATTGTATAATTGATCTTGTGATTGTGGAACTAAATTAGGTACATGAATTTAATCTTCACTAATTTATAAATGTTAATTTTTAGTTTATTTGGAAACTTTTAATGTAATTTTAAAATAAAAAACTTAGTTAGTGTAGTGGTGACTTTGCAAGTGATAAGAATAATTACTCCTCTTTATCAAATCAACAACTTTTGAACAAGATCAACAATAAGAAACAATCATGCAATATGCTCAAGAATGTTGCATAGTGCTAATATAATTAGATGATATTATGTATGTCAATGATGTGTAAGTTCATAACTTGTAAAGATAGTGTCTTTTGGTTACGGCTATTCTATGATTGAAAGTCTCTTGTAACTATGTGTTCAAACCAGCCTCATAAATTTGTTTCTAGCTTATATGAAAGTTCTTAGCCTAATCTTCACATTAAAACTTAGTTTGTGTAATCATGAGTTTATACATGACAAGGGTGATTAGTCATTTGTGTCAAACCCTTGTGTCATATCAATAAATTTTGAGCAAGATCAAGAACGAGAAGCAATTATGTAATGTGCCCTAGAATTCTAATAACTTAGATAATAATATTTTTTGTCAAAACCCTATAAAGATTTTTGAGTGAATAGCTTTGAACAAGAGATTCAAGAATGAGAAACTATCATACAATATGCTTAGAATATTAATGCAATGTTAATATAACTACATGAGAATATTTTGCATATTATGCATAACTGATAGATCAAGGAAAAACTAAAAGGGTGTGTGTGTGTGTGTGTTCACCACAAGAAGAAAATATGTAAGTGTAATACATGGGCATGTAATTACTATAAACATATAAATAAGGTGCACATATATGGCAATTGAGGAGACCTCTAACAATATACCTTATAGAAAGGGTCTATAAGCATAACATTTATGTCATTAGACCCTATGAATCAATTGAACATGTGCTAATACAATGCTAAAAGTAAAATGTTGTCATTGGCATGAATAATAAATGATATATATAAGACATTAAGTGTGATTTGGAATAATTATCATAATGCAAAGTACATTTAAAATATTCTCAAAAGGGTTACATAAGCATCAATTATTGTAAGAAATTCATAAAAAGTGTGCTCATGATAGCAAATATCACCATAAAATGCACCTTGTGTATGTGACACAATTATGTGCAATCAAATACTATTCCATGTAAAATAGTATAGTTAGAATACCCTATTTTAGAAGAGTGTTCATTATAATAGATGTTGATATGGAAAATAATCTGGAGAAAATTACAATGTCATCTAGCAATGGGGTAGGTCAAACTATTTTATGTTCTTTTATTTTGTATATATTTTTTTTTTCAATGTAACAACTAACGCACACATATAAGATAATGGATCAAGGAAGACTATAAACCATACTAGGAGGAGCACAAGAAGGTAAATGAAGCAAAGCACTACAAGCAATCAAGCAATTTCATGCCCAAATATAAGTTAATCAACTAAATCAACCATATAACAAAAGATATTTATCACCAAACGCAAATTTAACTAGATCATTTATATAATATGTTCCTTTATTTTTTGTTTTCATTATTTCAACCATTTCTTTAGGCCTTTAGGTACATATAAACCACCTTTTTTTTCTTTATTATTTTTTAAAGATAAGGTTTCTAGCTTATCTTTCACATTTCAACCAAGTTGTTTTCTTGTGTATCCAAGTCTTTACATGAATTTATATATATTGAGAGGAGATTTGTAGCTATAAGAGACTATTCCCATATAACCATAAGAGAGATGTCCATGATGCATACAAGTATTAAGAACCTACATGCAAAAGAATAGAAAATTATATCATCAAATGATAATACAAACTATACTCTAGGAAATCCCTCAAGATGAAAAAATTCAACCTCCAAAAGCATCCATCCTTAACCTATTATTTAGCAATAAATATTACAATTTATTTTTTGAGTCTCCATAGATACCTCTAAAGTATCAAGCACTCTTCATTCACTCCATGTGAACAAGAAAATGAGATAACTTACATCTAAATCCATGCTTCAGGCCCTAGCATATGCAACTTATTGAAGACTCTCACACAAGTCAAGTTCAAACTATCCAAAATAGCCAAACTTTAAAAAAATTTGTCTACTTGCTTTTATAGACATAGGCTTGCATAAAACCATCAAGTGGCAGTGTAAACTGTGTGACTAAAATTATGAGCTTAAAAACCATTTTCCTCCTCTTACTTTTTTGCACTAAGTTTTCCTACTATTATTTCCCCACATTAAATGTTCATCCCAATGTAACATACAATACATAAAGTGGCCCCAATAATGTTTAACCCATGTTACAAGTATCCCTAGATCTCTTAGGTGCGCCACAAATAATATTAAATTATATTATAACATTATGCAAGATGTGCATCACACCTTTTCCTAAGATTCTCCCATGTGTATACATTGCATAAGAGGTAAAAGGTAAACTCGACATCAAGGTAACAATCCCTATATAGCCAACATGTGTACCATCAAGGAATCAAAGTTCTTCATGTGATCAATCAATATACCTATAACAATAATTAAGGTGACTATCTCAAGCACAAATATTTTCATCCTTTATCATGTCAATGCACAAAATATAAAATCTCATTTCAAGATATGTTACACCACTCATCACATAGAGTCATTAGTCTTGCATCCAACTATTATCCAAATACAAACACTAAATCCATTAGTAAAAATTATGCACCAATAGTTGTCAAGAAATGGTCACTACAATTAAAATAAAAACTAAATAAATTGTTAATATATCCAACTCATCATTACCTCAAAATCAATTATACACACCATATTAGGTAAATCTCATGTCAGCACCATATCTAACCTAATCCTTAATCACAAGTTGAATGTATAAACCTTGTTGATTATGAACACACATCCAAGAGCTCTCATTACATAGATAATTTCAAATATGAAATGATCAAGGAATCTAAAGATCCACTAATATAAGGAGTAACTAGTATCATTTAGCATGTCAAAAAATGCACAAAGATATGCAAAACAATCAAGAAATCTACTAGAATACAACTCTCACCAGCAGTCTCTAAAACTCTCCCAAGTTATCCACACTCAACAAAAGAAATAGATCAAGAAGCCTCCATGTTATAAACAAATAACAAAAAATTAAAACATGACCATAAACATAGTGATTGGTATAGTTGCACACAAATCTCAACTCAAATGGCATGTTAATACAAACATCCAAGAAGAACAAGACCGATGATAGAGCCTACAAGTCAAGATATGTATCTTGTCCTTCTATACACATTCCAAATAATTTATCTATGATAAGTACATGATCTCATTCAAAAAAACACCAAAGAGAAAAGAATTCATCCTCAATTTATTATTCAAAAATTAATATTATACATATGCAAAATCTCCTCGAATATCGAGCTAAAGCATCGAGATTTGTACATGCACTCCATGCGAACAATAAAATAAGATGACCATATATACCAACCCATGCTTGAAATTCCCACATGTGCAACCTACTAGAGATGCTCACACAAGATTACCCCAAACTAGCTAAAATAGACAACCTTAAACAACTACTTGAATGTACTTTCTTTTATGGACATAAGCTTAGACAAAACTACGAAGTGGTATTTCGTAAAACATGTGATTAATATTAGCATGGGATTAAAAAAAAAATTCCCTCTTGATATTAAATGTTTTTGTAATGTGCAAACCCACATTAAATATTTAACTCAATGTTAAATGCAACACAAAAAGTGCCCCAAGAATGTCTAGCCCATGTGATGCATGCATCCCTAGATCCCTTAGGTGCACTAAAAATAATATTAAATTACGGTATACAACGTACCTTTTCCTAGCATTTATGACCATCTAATTTGTCCAATATTGTAGTATTAGAATAATTGTAGGTGGTTGTATTACTCTCAACATCAATGTCACACATACAATTTGATTGTGTTTCACGTCATCTAAGTTCTAGAGACAAGGTGGTCAACCATTTTTTAATAGGTCCAACTAGAGATATGGCCCATATATTATTATATTTGGGATTAATTTTGTATTCTATAGTTCTACAAGGTACAAAATTTAAGGCACCCCAATCATCACTAAATCATGTACTAAAAATGGGAAATTTTATTTTTGAGAATCTTTTTGCTACTTACTTATGCTCATGTAGGTGCCTCTTTTGTAGATTGATATTATTAAATAACTTTAAGATAATAAACCATATAACAATAGCTATATGGGTAGGGATAAACATCTATCCAGTGTTGCTTGTTATTATACATAACCTTTATAAATTTACTAGATGTAGAGACTAAAACCACGTAGCATGAATAAAAATGTGACTCGATATATTTTAGTACCTAAATATCTAGGCATCACATTAAATAATATATAAATATTCATTGAACCAGTTATAATGGGTAGCTAAATGTTTTTGAATAAGGTAAAAATAGGTTTTGAATGGAACCCAAAACCATTTACAATATAGCCAAAAGAGAAAACATTTCAGCTTTTAAAAAAAAAGATGCCTACAATGAAGGCAAAAGCAGGACCCTAAACAACCCGAGAGAAGACAACAAAAACAAAAAGAAACAGTTACTAGCACAACTACTAGCAACCACCCAGAATAGACTACTTTTAATATTTATAGTTTTATCTGCCTTCTTTTGCAGGTCCATCTTTTGAATGACATCTTTTAAGTCTTTCAACTCCTTAGGAATTTCAGGGACCTTCCTCTGGGTGCGACCCCTAGTTCTTGTTCCCGGTCTAGCGCTCCCAGCCTCATCATCAATTATTATGGTCATTTTTTCCAGCAAATTTTTTTCTAGGTAGTTGTATAGCATTTTCAGGTTTATAACTGAGGCATTAAAGCCCTCATTGCTATGCTTTAGAATCTCATTTATTATGTACCCATTGTAACTGATTTTTTTTGTTAAATCTTTAAACTTGTTGTCAACCATCATTTTGATATCAGCTATAATATCCTCATTTGGGTTATTGTTTTTTACCTTATCCAAAAACTTCTTTTCCAGATTTTCCAGCTTAGTAGTCAGGGTATTCGAAGTGTCCTCCATGGCCTGAAGGTGGTGTTTCATTTCCTGCATCTCCTGAGTTATCCATTTATCCAAGTGAATACCATGACCTTCGGTCTTGTTAACCTTCTCCATAATTGTAGCATCCATCATGAAGTGTAAAGACGCCTCCTTATGGCTCTCACCTTCCTCATAGCTCGACTGGCCCTTCCCTTCCCCTATTTCAGTTTGTTCTTCTTCTTTCTCTTCTGGTCTAGGGTTTTCTAGACCATCTTCCTCCTTTTCTTCAAGTTCTTCTTCTTCAATTTCTTCCTCTTCAATTTCCTCTTCTTCACCCCCTTCTTCTTCCTCCTCCACATCATCCATGTTTTCTTTTTCCTTCCTGGCCTCCTCCTATTCATTTTCTTCAGGATTCAGGCCCTCTTTTTCCTGAGCCTCCTCTTTACAAGAGTCCTCTTCGGCATTATCCTCTTGGATGCTTTCCTTTCCTTGGATAGCTAAATGTTTCCAATGGATTATTTAATCAAATGTTCAAAATCCCTAATGACAAGATTAGATCTAAATTTTTTGTATCCACATTTATGTGTTTTGAGAAATCCTCACTATGTATGTTCATACTAGACTGATATCAATCAAGGAACACTTAATGATTATATGTACAAAATTCACCATTATATGTAGATGTAAATACCCATGAATAACTTATTTTTAAATAACAAAAGTCAAGATCTTTTTCTCTAACTTGGGTTCATCATAAGATGTCACATCAAGAGAGAAAACACCAAATATTCTATCAAGGTAGGCTTAGTGGTATACATATTAATAGCCATGTGAGTAGATAAATAAGGTTTACCTTTGTAGCATAAAGCATTAGGTCCTTATATGTATCAAATGAGTATAGAGTGGAAGATAGAGATAGGTCACTAGCTTAAGCCACAAAAGTACCAGTATTATTATAAATCATCAAGGCATATGAAGTGACCTTATCTAAGGATAAGGAAAAAAAATCCATGATAAATTTTTAGCAATGTAAAGTACAATCAAAAAGTGCATGGTAGAAATCAAAGAGAGATCAAACAATGAAAATAAAAAACCTTAGAAAAATAGAACAATGAAGCAAAAGAAAAGCACCTCTAAATCTAATGGTTGGGATGGTAGGGATCAAATGGGTACAAAACAATAGAATTTCAAGCCCTAATAGATCAATAACACACATGCGAGGAGGAATACAAGCCCTTATAGATCAAAGATGCACAAAGAAAATTTAAGATACGATATATAATACTTTAAAATAATAAATTTAATTTTCTTCAAGTCAAAATCATATAATAAATGTGAAGGGGCCTTTCATATCATATCCAACAAAAAATATTTAACAATATATTTATATACATACTCATTAGATAAATTAATTAATTATCATTAGTATCAACTATTCTAGAATAAAGGCTTGACTCTTTGGTGAAATGTTGGGGCTTCTTTCTTGTAGTGCCTACAACCAAGGTTCAAGGCCCCATAGGGTTTCTCTCTACTATGGTTCTCAATGGAGAGTTGCTTATCTTGATCCTTAGCGATATGGTGTGAATTCTTGCCTATAGAGCTTGTTGTCACAAAAGTTTGCACCCTTGCTTAGGTGAATGTGAATGACCTAATAAACCTCGTGAAACATGGAAAAAACCTCCTAAGTGTGGGACTTAAAATTTGAGATTGAGTCTTCAAAGAAGGTTGGCTTCCTTACAATTCAGATGCACCTAACTACTAGATTTTGAGGGAAAAGGGAGAAGGATATGTTGAAAGAGAAAAGGGGTGATGCAACAGATTGAATATAATCTAATCATGTCTATAACTACTCTTAAACTTCAATAAAGATCACAAAACCACACTATTCCCTATGTTTATCAAACTTAGCACAATATGAAAATTAAGAATCAATACAACCTTGTAAGGAATGCAAGTATCCACTGAATAATATTGATCAACCTAGATTAACACACTCATACAACATTGCAAATGATGAAATACATCCAAATAATAAGGTAGAAGATCTACACAAGCTACAAGTGGATTATGAATAGGTAAAAAACAACAAATTTTATTTGAATAAGGAAAAGTCCAATTATAGAGGAGAACTTTGTAAAGGAACCAAAAAGAAGAGATACCTAAAAAAGTATATACAAGATTGCCTTTATAGAATATAGACGTAACTCTGATTAAATATCAAGTTCAAACCCTCAATTAGGGTTGAGTTATAAAAGATGTGTAGAGAAAGAAGATCGCAAAGAAAATCTATCTTAATACGTGTTGAAATAATAGAAAGCAACCAAAAGAGAATGCCCTGCATTGAATAAATCTCCCCTGCAACCAAGAAGGCCACCTCTACAACTTGAAGTAATAACTATGGCCAAAAGATCTCATACTTTGATAAATGTGCCTCTAAGATAATAAAAGGCATGATTTGATGTTGGTGTGTGCAGAAGAATAACACTAGAATTGAAGTGTTGCAAAAAATATCAATGAAGAGTGCTTGAAAACAAGATAACATTCATGTAGACCTCTATTAGCATTGATTACCAAACCCTCTGACTGGGAGAAAACCCTTTATATATTTGAAATGGTTTCCTTGGCCCTAGATTGCATTACTCTCCTCTAATAATCCCTTACAATCAATCCAAACCCTCACCACATCCTCACAAACCCCTGAGAAACCATCATCAACTATTAAAATTCAAATATAATGTCACCACCTTTGCAAGTCAAAAATGTCATCGAACCTTGACCAATGATATCCAAACATGCGTCCCATGGGCCTACCGCCTTTTTTATTTTAACTCTTATCACTATTTTTCAAAATAAAAGGTCAGACCCCACCATGCTTTGGAAAAATAATGAAAATCCCATCCCTTTGCTATTTCGCAATCAACATACTTTGACTAGAAGGACAGTTCATAAAACAATAAAAAAAACCCTCTAGTATGAGCTTGGGACCACCATGTTTTCCATGTGTTTTTCGCCTTTGCCATTTTTCGGTCAATAGAAGTTGACTAGAATGTGCTTTTGTGAAATGGAGACAAGCCTATCACTAATTGTCATCACAGTTTTGCAACTATTTGAGATTATGGGAAAAGACCATTTACAAAGTTGCGAAGACAGCTAGTAAATCGAGAAAAGGATAAGGGATCGATTATTGTGAGGCCTACCTCAGCTTAGTTTAGCATTAGCACTATAGTTACTATTTATGATTCAGATGATACTATTTGAGACAATTGGATTTTTAAAAAAAACATATGTTATTTTGAGGATCTCATATCATGTTATCATATATTATGATTTGATGAATATCTACTCAAGTAGAACCATATGTTATTATGCAGTTTGTTTACATAATTGAGTTATATGATGTATTGTATACATGTTAGCATGTTCAGGAATACAAATGAATAAAAGATTAGTTTATGTGATGAAAGCATATGATGTGAATGGTTTGTGTTTTACATTATGTATTTCATTATGTACATATTGATTTATTGGATGTACTGATGTGTGCAATTAAGTGTGCAGGAAGTTGACCATGGTACTAAATTCGGGGTTTCAGAAACTAACTTATGTACTCACTGTAATGCCAAGATCCTGTCTATGAAGAGACATGGATCTCGTTGTAATGTATTTTGTTTCGTGAAAGTGCATTTGCATGGTTGTATTTAAATTGTTTTATAAATGTGATAAAGTCATGCCAAATGTATTTTTGTATAGTGTCACTTGACATCAAGTGTTTGTGAGTTGGCATGACTAGTAAATGTGTTTATAATGTGGGAAATTCGAATAGAAACTTTTAGTGGGTTTTTAGAGGGTCCCGGAAGCTTCTAGAGGGTAGATAGGAAATAATTTAGCCCCCCACTTGATATGTTTAGGGTCTAGGGTCAAAATTTGACCAAAAGAAAGCCCAACCCTCATTTTGACACCTTTTAAATTAGCCTCTTAGCCCAAATTCGAGATTGTAGGGGTGGGTGAAGATAGGCAATAAATGTTAGCCACCCATGTGATTCATACACCCTTAGGAGAGTTTAGGAGTTTTCACATAAGAGCTTGAACCAGTTAGTCTAGAGCCTATTTAAGGAGGGGTAAAGGTTCTCACTGACACACACATTGGAAGAGTAAAGTTACTCTCTTGGAATTACTTTGGAAAGGAGAGAGGCACCTAGCTTTGGAAGGAGATAGTTGGAGAAGGGAAAAGCTTAGAGAGGAAGCTCCTACAACTCCTTCATTTCAACTTGAGCTTAGGACTTAAGGTTGGACTTCATGAACCCACTATAATCTAGTTATTTTCATGTATAAATAATCTATGTTGTAATGTATGTATTTCATCTCTATGTGATTCAAAGTATAAATATGTGTTTTTTATTTTATTCGTGCTTATGATTTTTGAGGGAATCAAGGCCCACTCACCCTTGGGAGGGAAGAGTAACCTTGATAGGGTGTAGGAAGTTGGATTTCTAAGGTGTTTGAGAGTCTCCCTGGTATGGGAAGGATGAGGCATGGATGTTATGGGCTCCATGTTGCCAATCTGCGGGGTTATAAGGAGTATTGATAGAATGAGTCCATGTGTGGGCTATTCTACTTAGTTGGATATGGGAGAATGAGAGCCATAGTATGGTCTATTCTACATATCTTGGTTATGATGGAATGAGATGCAATATGGCCTATTCCTCACTTGGTATTTATCAGATTGGAATCTCCACTTGTGTTATGCCCTCTACACCCTAATGTTATCAGGTCTTATTTTTAATGACCAAGTAAGCCATGGATAGGAGTTTTATTGTACACTATATGTTTGGTTTCATGTATGAATGTATGTTACCCGTTGGTTTCTGAGATCCCTAGCTCGGGGGTGGCCTTGTAAAGGCATAGGTTGGGAGGTGAGCCTCCATGGTCAACCTAAATGAATTCTCTTGACAGGTTTTGAAGATGCTTTTGGGAGCTTGGCTATTGTGAAGAATTGGTCTTCATGTTGTTGTTCCAAATGTGAACCTATGTAATTGTATGGAAGCATGATGTTCTTCCTTAAAAGATGTATTCAGTGGCATTGTGTATTAACCCTTATATAATTCAATTGTTCAAGCAAGTTTTATTGTATCATTCCCTTATGTGGAAGTCTTGTCAATGTGAAGGATTGATCTCCAAATGTTGATCCTATGTACCCTTTGTAAAATTATAATGAAGGGAAGTTGTCCTTCTCTGTGAATGTAGTCAATGGAGTTATGTGTTGTAAAGCCTTTGTGAAAGTCAGTTATTGAGATAAACTGTTACATTGTATCTATTCTTTGATTATGCAAAAGCTTCATTACTTAATGAATATAATTAAGGAAAGGAAAGTTAATTATTCCATTTGATTATTGATGAGAAAATTATATTTTGGGAATGTAAATCTTAGATTGATGAGATCATGATTTAAGATCATTTTACAAGTAAAATGTTATGATGATTAAGTGGATCTTATAGAAAAGATTTCTTTGAAGACATTGAAAAAAAAATTACTCATTTCTATTTGCTCTTGCATAAATTAATATTGGTAATTACCCTTGTAAAGACTGTTCGATTAATGGAAATCTCATAAGAACATAATTAGATGTTGAAAGAAAGTCATAATAGGACTTAACCTTTAAACTTTAGAAAAAAAAAAAATCGTAGTTGTTGTTGTTGTGTTCATGCTCGAAAATTCTGGGCATGACAATTATTTTGATGATGAAGGAAACATTGACGAGTCACTTTAAGTGATTGTTACCTAGTGTAACCAATCAACATAAAAATAGAACTAAAGTGCAAGGCCACATATGAAGGCGTAGAGAAATTGAGGTTTTTTGTAGTGTTTATGGACTTAGAGATATTTTGAAGGGTTTTAAGCCTTTTAATCTATTTTTGCATCTCTAAGACATTGTGTAATCAAACCCTATAATAGAACTTTTAACCCAAAGAGTTAATGGTGACAAGAATGTCAACATTTTTTGTAATTTTTGCAAAATATTTGTCTATTAATTATACAGATCAATATCCCAGCAATCTATTGGGCATGGAGTCATTGTGAAAAATCAAAAATCTACAACTTCCTATAGCTAATAAAAACCAAAAATGTTCCATTTCTAGAAGAAAATAGCTATGCTTTAGCACTTCTTGGAAAACACAAAAGTCTACTCTACTATGTACAAGTACTTACAACAAAAGAAACCAAACAAATCCATTAACTAGTTTATTAAAATGGATGCCCTTTAGGACTAATTTCTTTCTCCTTTCATGCATTTAGTCAACTAGATAGGGTAAAAGCTGAGAAAAATGAAGTTCTCCAACATTGGAGCACTCTCACCTTGAGAAAGACATACTTGCTCCTTCTTGTGAAACTCTCCCTCATGCTTTGAAACAAGCATGATTGGGGACAACTTGTGGATTCCTTGTAGAGCTAAATGTCTAATGGGGCATCCTCTTTATGGAACTAGGTCTAATAAATTAACCTTGACCTTGTTTTTATGTTCTGCCACATTAGTATCTTGATGGCTTGGATGTGGCTCTTCTTTTTGTGAAGAGATGAACTCTTGCACCTCTTCCTCATGTTGTTCATGAGTCATTTGCAGTGTCTTTGGTATGATGTGGATCTCCACATGTTGTTGTTGAAACTCGTGATATTATGATAAAGGATAAGACAACTTGATGTCTATGGATGAGCAAAATATTTCCATCTCTTCCTCAAAAATGTCCTCTTCATCAAATTATTTTTGCTTGGTTGCAATAATATGCATAGGTTGACGAGAAACCTCATGCATATCACCGTGTTCTTCCTCAAGGGAAAATATATCCTTTGGATCCTCTTGATTATTCTCCATATCATATTTGGATTTCATGCTACAACAAATGATCTAGTTCCTCTTCTTCTTCTTGCAACAAGACCTTTGATTCTTCTAAAGGCCCATTAGCCAATATTTATTCCTGAAGGGTAGGAACAAATTTGTTGTCTTCTTCCTCAACTAACGAGGAAATCTCTTCAAATAAGAGGACTAGATCCTCTTCTTTATTCTCAGTATTCATCTGTAGAGAGGGTTGAATGGATACAACATTCTCAATATCCTCCTACAACTATTTTATTTTTTCCAAAGTAGGTGAAGGCTTACTGACAATAGGCTCTTATGATGGAAGGGATTCTTAAATATTGGAATGGAAAATTTGGGGAAAGAGACTTCATTTGTTTCTTGGGTCTGCAAATGATCTATCTTGAGCCTCATTTGTTCATCTACTGCATAAAATTGCTTTGCAAGTTTATCGTCAAACTGCCTCTGTTGGGCCTCCATCTCTTCCTCATGTTGCATTCTCTATGACTTAAGTGTTGTTTCATTTTTTCAACCTTATCTAGGTGTTGTCTTCTAGATAGTAAAACCAAAAATCAAAGTACCTCATGTCGATTCCTCCAGCTGCACATCCAACCCTTAGTGTCTTCTAATTTGATGCAATTGTCCAACCCAATCCCACAAAAGAGTTCTCAACTCAAGGTAGTCCATATCATCTATATATAGGAGAGTGGTTGGAACCTAAGTGAAGACCTGGCCTAGGTTCATAAACTCAAGGAAAAGGTTAACAACCTAATCCCTAAGCTCACTAGTCCACATAAAAATTGAGAGTTTAGTCCATATTGAGGATTGAACATAGATGGAAGAGTGACAAGCAGATAGAACATGCTGCACATTTGATGTTATAATTGGGTCATAGCTAGGTTGATATTGATAATAAGAGGGTTGGAGGGCATAAATATCATGATATGGGGAATGATATTTGTAAGAATTTGCCTAAGGCAAAGAATAGAAACCAAGATCTAGAAGCTCAAGAGATAGCACAAGAGAGACAAAATATGATATGATCAAATGATCAAATAATGAATAATAGATAGATTGAATTAATGATTACAAAGTAGGAGTGCCTAAATATATAGGCAATGCAATAAGACTACATGATAAGGAGATGATAAGATATCACCCACACAAGGTGGAATCACATGTCCACCAAAGGTGGATCATCCTCCATTGTACATGAAAGTATGTGCAACAATAAGAGGATGATAATGTGATAAGAGCATTAAAGGTGGATCTCACACACAAAGAGGTATGTGATGACAACTATCACACCTAAAGTGGAGATTCTCCTAACCATGTGCTAAAAAGAAATGAAAACTCCTAAGTGTCTCAAAGACAACTAATTATGCAAATGCATTATCCTAAGTAAATTTAAGTAAAGTGTAATTAGTAAATACTTAATTACACCAACACCCCCCCTTAAGTGCAACTTAGGGGAATGCACTTAAGCTCACAATGCAAGATGGGTCCCAGCTACTAGGCCATGTTAGGTACCCATGTACAATTAGCAAGAACAATGCAATCTCTCATAAAGCGAAGAAAGAGGGAAAATCTCATGGGAAAAACCCTCCCCCAAAAAGAGAGATGAATACAATAATAGAAAATGAGAGAGAAGACCTCATGTGAGGAAAATATCCCCCCCATAAGATAGAAGTAGTGGAAGAGAGACCAAGTAGCCCCCCCTCAATGTAGAATGAACACCAATGGTAGATGCTCCAGGCTCGATGTAGAAACTGCTCCATGAGTGTAAAACAACATTCCTCCGCTTAGGAAGAAACAAAACCAAAGGTGTATAGGTGAAGCCTCCTCCCCAATCTTTAGGAAGAAACCTCAAAAAAGATGGAGTCTCTAAAACCTACTCAAGTGTCCCCATGTCAAAGCTAAAATGTGCCTCCTTCAAATCATCTGTACTAAGCCACTCTGTTGAAAAAGACAAATCAGGAACAACTAAGGATGAATGTAGAACATGTACCAAAGATGCAAGTATCTCCTCTAAAGAGAAAGTGACCTCCTCCAACTGTTGCATCATAGTATCCACAATCATGTCACCCTCGAAAGAATGATCAAGTAGAGAACGAATGGGAGGGTCAGCATGTTCCCTCGCAACAACTAAAGAAGGATCATCTTCACCAAAGAGAAGATGAATATCATCAATGATGTCTCCCAAATCTAAAGTATAGGACTCCACAAACAAACCTGCAATGTCTGTCAAGTAGTCATCCCATGGAACCAAGTTTGGAAGACAAAGAATATCTTGTTGCACTGAAGCACTTGAATCCATGGCTGTGTGAATGCAAGCATCATCAAGAGCAAGAGTAGAAGTAGTCCCAATAGGAGGAGATGAAATAGAAGGCTCAAGAGCTTGATCATGAGTAAGAATACCCAAGTTCAAGTAGCCAAAACTCTCCTTAAAATCTAAATCATCACTGTAATCATCATATGCTAAAGACTCGTTGTCTGAAGAATCACTGTCATCAAGAGGAACAAAATCTATAAAGGAGTACAACCGAGAAGAGTGATCCACTATCCCAATAGCAATAATTGCTCCACTCTCCAAGTCCTTGATGAAAACTGAATCAGGTGTAAATTCCACAGTCTTCTTTGTAGCACCATTTGTGATTTGATAGATAGAAAGAAGGTTATTGGTCAAGTGTGGAACACACAACACATCATTGAAGTGTCCCTCCCTAACATCAATACTTCCTTTCCCAATCACATTCATGTATTTGTGATTGCCCATCAAAATAGGTGGACCTTTGGAAGGCTCAAATGATGAAAACATGGACTATGAAGAAGCCATATGATGAGAAGCCCCTGAATCTAGAAGCCATCTACCTGAATCATGACTTGAAGAAGCATACAAAGCTTGTCCTTTTTGAGTGACGAATGCGTGACCCTTTCCTTTATCTTTTTCTGAATTTGGTGAAGAGTTTGAGGTAGACATCCTGGAAGGCAATTTGATGTTGTTCTTGGCAAGAAGATTCTTCAATTCATCAATGTCCTTATAACAAAAGTGTTCTTCATGTCCATCCTTTTTGCAATATGCACAAAACCGCTTCTCCTTCTTTGAAGATTCACCCTTTGAAGGTGATGTAGAAGTGTCATGTTGTGTGGAAGTTGATGTTGTGCCTTCTTGTTGAGACTTAGACTTCCAATTATTCTTCTTCTTTTGACTTTGATTGCCTTGACTCTCATGTTTAGCCACTAATGCCTTGGAAGTTGAAGACTTGAGAATCCCCATACTTATCAACTTTTCTTGTTCTAAGACCAACATTTCTGAAAATGACTCAAATGAAGGCTTAATGAAGGCACTACCCATGGTCAACTTTTGAGTATTGTATTTTGAAACAAAAGCTCCATATTCAGGAGGAAGATGTTTTAACAAGTGACTAACCAACTTCGCATCCTTTATGGGATTACCACAATCATCAAGTTGTTCTCTATAGTCATTGACTTTTTTGAGATAATCTTGGATTGTGTCAAAGTTCCTGGGCTCTAATTTGAGGAGATAAGTCTCAATTGTGAATCCCATTTCATCATCCACCTGACCAAACAACTCTGCAAGTTTATCCCAAGCATCTTTAGCATTGTTTATGGTTTTGATGTGATACATGACAGCTGCAGAAATATTCTCTCTCAAGACTCCTAAAGCTTTATAATTTTTGGATGACCATTTAGTTATTGCAGTAGTATCATCATCAGCAGGTTTTCTAATTGTACCATCCACATAAGGATTTAAACTTGAACCATTAACTTGCTCCATACATTATCTTTCCATGTAGCATAATTATGTGGATTTAATTTTGCAATAGAACCCATGATGCAAAATGAAAAGAGCACAATAAAGAGAGAGACACCAACACACAAGACACCCCCCCAATTCACTCAATCAAAGAACCCCCCCCCCCCCCCCCAAAATGATGATTTTGGCACTTCATAGCTAGTGTGTGTACAATTGCCACTTGACAAAATGGATCAAAGTGGACTTCTAATTTTGATATGTACAACTAAAAAAATGAAGCTACAATAGACTCAAGAAGATAGGATAGAAGATCCCTCAAGGATCTAATCAATTTACAAGTGCCACAATAGGCCAAAATAGACCATATTTTGAAAGTACTATGTCTACACAATATTTCTCCAAAATGATACTAGATCTAGAAAGTAGATGAAAAATTATGCACTTTCAAAAAAAATTGCACCTGAAAATGTGTCCGTATGAGCCCGTACGAAGCCTCTGAAGTTGCAAAAATAGGGATCAGACAGGTACAGTCACCAAAAATTACAATTTTTGCAAAATCTGTGATCCAAAACTAGAAAAGAACAACACCACTAAAAAGTGCAGAAAATTTTAGCTAAAATCAAAAAAAAATTCACTCAATTTGGAGTCCGGATGACCAAGTTATGGCCTCCCAAAGATGGACTGCCAAATCCAAACTGCAAATGGTGAGGGCTGGAAATATTTGAAATCTGCTGACATCACCAGACCTACTACCTTAAATTTGACGGTCAAATGACCGTCATGGCAGTGTAAAATGCTCAGTTTTGACGGTCAAACGGCTGTCAAAATTAACCTCACAAAAGATGATGCAAACATTGTTAATTTTGACATCTTAAAGACCATCACAACTAAGCAAAATCCACCCCGAATGATGTCCAAACGGCCGTCAATTTTAACAACATAAAAATTTGTGAAAGTTTGAAATTTTTTTTTTAAAATACCAGTTTTCTGGCTTGCCACTTGTCATAGAATGATTGGGTGGGGTTGATTGACGCATCTACCAAGCGGTCCACTGGCATGGAGCAAAGTGGCGGGGTTTTGACCCGTGTGGCACTTGCGCTGCTAGCGGTTGCCGTGTTGACTGGGCGTTGGAGGTGGTGGCGCAACGGTGGTGGAGCTCGCAAAGGAAGCAGAGCAAAGTGGAGCAGCCACCGGCGGAGGTGGTAGCGCTGCGCGGAGGAGGGCCATTAATGGAGGGCTTGATTGTCTTCCACAGGGCGGTAGCAGGGCACTCAAGGCGGCACGGAAGGGAGGTGATTGGCCCGCGGGAGGCAGCAGAGAGGTGCGCTGAGTGGTTGGTGTGGTGGCAGGGGATGTGGGATATTTATCCCACATTCACCATGTTTGATGACATTAGGGTCTTTTAAACCCGCAACATCCAATATCAAAACAAAATGGCTACGCCTTATGGTCCCTCTGAGTTGATTGCTCGTTCTGCTTTATGTTGGCTGGTTTGGTTATGACTTGTCTAGCATGTGCTTTCTGTCTAACAAAACCACAGGCCTAAAGGCCAATCTTTTGACACAGAAAATATTTTTGAAGATAAAATAATATTCTAGATTCGATAAATTATTTAGATCTCAGAAATAATAAATGACAGAAATAGCAATGTATATTCAGATCTAAAAATACAATAAATAATTACAGATCCGCAATATGACAGAAATAAAAATAAATATCAGAACTGAAATAAAAATGGAAAATAATTACCCAATTTTGCAGATCGGGCCTTAAAGGTCCGATTTGCAAAAAAAATTTGCCTCAAATTTGACTTTTGCCTAAAGTAGGCAAATTTATAATCAAAATTTATGGAAACAACCACCCGGATGCAATGGTGAGGTCCAATCTTGCCCAAAATGTTGATCCCAAATTTGGTTTGTGGCCCTCCAAAAGTTGAAGCAATCAATCGCTCTCCAATGGCTATACAATGAAGACTTCTTTGGCTCCGATACCATGTAAGAATTTTGATATCGCTCTGATACCATGTAAGAATTTGCCTAAGGCAAAGAATAGAAACCAAGATCTAGAAGCTCAAGAGATAGCACAAGAGAGACAAAATATGATATGATCAAATGATCAAATAATGAATAATAGATAGATTGAATTAATGATTACAAAGTAGGAGTGCCTAAATATATAGGCAATGCAATAAGACTACATGATAAGGAGATGATAAGATATCACCCACACAAGGTGGAATCACATGTCCACCAAAGGTGGATCATCCTCCATTGTACATGAAAGTATGTGCAACAATAAGAGGATGATAATGTGATAAGAGCACTAAAGGTGGATCTCACACACAAAGAGGTATGTGATGACAACTATCACACCTAAAGTGCAGATTCTCCTAACCATGTGCTAAAAAAAATGCAAACTCCTAAGTGTCTCAAAGACAACTAATTATGCAAATGCATTATCCTAAGTAAATTTAAGTAAAGTGTAATTAGTAAATATTTAATTACACCAACAATACTGATAATAAGAGGGTTGGGGGGCTCAATACGTTGAAAATATGACTGCCATGATGAAAAATTGTCAACCCAATTTTCTACTTTGTGGGTTGATCGTAGGGTTTTGATGGAGGGAATTTACTTTGAATTTAATGTAGATTTTATTGTAAAGGTGATGGGCCTTTCCATGAATGGTAGGAAATAGAAGAAGATGACCATGTTTCAGACATGGAGAGTCTGAACTAGTTCCTTTGCAAAAATAAAATACTAGTCAACCACTATGCAGGCTATGAATGCAAGAAATTACCTGAGCCTTGGGACCAAGTATGGTTAATGATAATAAAGTACTTTATTCTCAAAGGTAGGTTTAGGGTATATTACTTTTACTATATGCCTATGTTGAACCATTTTTGTAATCATAGCCTTATTTCATTCCTATTTGTTTCACTACATTCCTTGGAAAACTTTGTCTATTGATTTTACCAAAAATAATATCCCCCTGCACCAAGGTCTCATCCTTAGGATTTATCACTTTCATTTAGCCATGTGCCCACCAAGGCTCACCATTGTCCAAGAATTCCCTAATTTTGCAACACCTCACTCGGCTAATCTGTTCGACTTACCTAGGTTAAGCAAGAGGAAGGGCATTAAAATCCCTAGCCATAAATCTCAACCAAGAAGCCCTAAAAAACCACTCATGCTAGAAATGAGGGAGAATAGAAGGATAACAAGAGAAAATATCAACCCACAAATAAGAATAAATGGAAAGGCCCTAAGAAATCTAAATTTACTATTGAGGAAATTAATTTTGACATAGAAGTCATTGAATAAACCAACACCCCAAGAAGGCCAACCAAACTAGCTACTCATCCCTTTGGAAAGGGGAAAAACTTAAAGATGACACATATTCTGAAGAGGAATTTGAAAGTGGGAGTGAGGAGAAGAAAGACATTGGAAAGGGGTGGAGGAAGATACTAAGAAGAATGAGCAAATGGTTGATAGTTTGGACATGGCCAATAGCTCTTCTCATGTTTTTGAGAGCATAAAAATAGGCCATATAGACCTAAATAATGATATGATGCCTGAAGAAATAAATATTTCTAAGCCTATTGTGGTTGGAACTCTTAGTGGTCACCTGGATGGTAATTGTAACAAATGTGATGCAATTGTTGGGGAACTTGAAAAAAGAAAATCCAAAGTCTTAGAGATTGAAAGAAAAATTGGTAGTATCTCGAGATTCTCCACAAGGGTCATGCATAGCTCTACAACTTCCCTTTATTTGTTGGAGAATAATGATGGCAATGAAGGAAATTATAAGGAACTCTTCAAGTTCCTAACAGAGGATTTCTTAGCGGTGTTGGGTAGACTTTATGCTTTTATAAGGGACACAATCCCTAATTAAGGGACAACACCCTCATTTTTTGTTGCTTTAATATTAAAAACTCAAGTTTATTATTAGAAGTAAGAAATTGAATAACTATTTATCAAATATTTGAATGAAATTATAATTAAAGAATTATTGATTTGAATTATTTTAACAAACTAATTTTAAATATTTATTTATTTTAAACTCAAAATCCTAATAAAAGATGGATGCAAAAATTCTCTCTCTCTCTCTCTCTCTCTCTCTCTCTCTCTCTCTCTCTCTCTCTCTCTCTCTCTCACACACACACACACACACACACACACATATATGATCTATTTCTAATTATTTTTTCTTATTATGAGAAGTTTCACATAGATTAAAAATAATAATTATTTATTTTAGATATTAATCTACAAATCAATATTTATTATTAATTTTAAAAATTGTAAAAATTGCTATATTAAGTATTATTACAACTTTTGATTATTGTATCAAATCAAATTGATAACAAATGTAATATCAAATATGAACTCAATGGATAAAATGTTTATTTACTAGTTGTTTAAGCTTAAATACAAATATATAAGTAACACATTGGCAAAAGAAAATGCTCTATTACACATGAAATTTACATAAGTGAAAGTGTATTATTCTTGTTAAAAACATTGATACATTTAGACTACCTTAATTTTTTCAATGTAATTACAACAATTATCATTTTTCTCTTTAATTAAGCATTATCAACTATATTTTGAACACTCACAACTTAACTATTAAACCTACAAAATCATTCGGTCATCAAAGTTTAACAATGTCAGTCCCTTTTTCTAGTTTATTTTGATGTTGTTAGTGGCCTATGTGGTCTTGTTTAAACTTTGTTTTTAATTCCAAGACTGATATCTTTTATACTTATAGTTTCTATATTTTTTTGTATAGCCCTAGGTGGCCCTGTTTAAAGACTTTAAATACTATGTTGATCAATAGAGTAGGTGATTTTAGTCCTCGTACTAGATATCACGACCATAGATGTTGGTTACTTTATATTGTCTTTAAGTTGGTTCAGTTTTTTTTTATATACTATTAGTGTGTTGAAAATGTTAATATGTTGGCTGACACCCTCTCAGATATTGTATTCAAGAGACAACACCCTAGTTTTGCTACTTTATATATCAAAAATAATTTTGGTTATAAAAAAATAGACTTAAAATATCAAACTCAAAATCAATCTATCAATACAAGGCTCTTTACTAACAAATCATTTGCTCATCATTATCAAATATTTGTTTTAAGGAACCAACTCACTTCAACTATACTAGTTATAGTTGTGCTTATACAATTGAATTTAGAGTCAACGTCGATTCTAACTTGAATCTTCATTTAACCAATAAAATTGTGGTGCAAGCATATGGCTTCCAAATATTTGTTGATCTCAAACTATTTTCTAACATAGCCTTGAATTGATATGTCATAACTCATCTATCAACTTGTATTACAATACTATAAAGACATATGCTTGCAACTAGTTGAATTTTGTATGAAAATCAAATATATCAAAGAACTAAATTACCTCAAAAAATACTCTCTATACTATTTATAGTTGTGTTTATACAATTGAACTTGAGTTTACATCAACTCTAACAATAAGAATTCTCATTTAATCAATAAAATTGTAATGCAAACATACGACTTCAAATTTATTAATCACAAACTATTATCTAACATATCCTTAAATTGATATATCCTAACTTATTTATCAACTATTATTATATAAAAATGGGATACATATAGATACTATTAAAAAAAATACTTGTAATTAATTAATTTTTATATAAAAATCAGAGACATATCAAATAACTAACTTCCCAAAAAAAGACTATACCAATTTTCCCACTCCATATGGCATTATCATTTTTCCTAAAGACAACATGTTTTAATTATTTTATTTTAATTATTATTTTAATATTATTAATTAAATTTTTTATAAAAATCAGATACATATCAAATAACTAACTTCCCAAAAAAAGAATATACCAATTTTCCCTCTCCATATGACATTGTCATTTTTCCTAAAGACAATATATTTTAAATTATTTTATTTTAATTATTATTTAATACCATTTAAAACCAGAATACCTATACAATGATGGATTTTTTTTTTAAGTGTCACATTAAAAAAGCATAAGATTGGCTGGCCATATCCGTACTTTCGAATCATTATTTCTGTCAAATAACTGGAGTCAGCTTGCCTTCAATAAATTAATAATAATAAAAAGGGAAAGGGGAAAACTAGAATCTAGCGTGGACAAAGACAAGTCGAAGGATTTTCAACATAGGACAAATACTCTTCATCTAGGTTGACTTGATTTGAAGAAAAGTTTTAATTTTAACTTTTATGAATTGGGGTTGTTTTTTTTAATTTAATCAAATTTTAATTTCTAACTTTAATGAAGACAGGTTAATTGAATGGGAGGTCAAGGCTGTAAATCATGTGCGGCCCCCGTAAGGCGCCTTAAAATGCTCTAGGCTTTTCGAGTAGTAAGGCCATCGGAAATATTAATTAAATAATATTTGTTTTTCTTTTTCTTGGGAAGAGAGTAAACAGATAGTCGTTTATTTATAGCCCCTCTTTAAACATTTGTCTTTTTTTGGATTGCCTAGCTGTTTATTGTTGCCAATTTTTAAAAGATTTTGCTGTGTATTTTTTTAATTTGGTTTTAGTATATGATTTTTTTACTAAAATAGATAATTTGTCATTACTCAATAAAGATGGGTGTATAAAATTTTAGAAAAATAATATGTGAATTGGATGAAGTAAAAGTAAATGTTAATTTTAAAAAATATATTTTTATTTTTTAATAAAGGAATAAATTATATATTAAAAGACAATCAAATTATTTTCAAAATAGGACAAAAAGATATAAGTTGTAAGAATGATATAAAATTTTGAATACTATTGATCATGAGGTATGTCAATTATATTAGTATGTAAGTCATGGCAATTACAAACACTATCACGCCTAAGCTTGAACATTTTTCTTTTATTGAATGAAGCAGATTTGAACTTAAGACGATCTAGATGGGAAGCTTTGCAGCGTGGGGTCATCCCCTCTAATCTTAAACATTGTTGAAGCAATATTTATTGAATTGTTATACTATTATACACTTGTTGTAATCTTATAAATATTGTTTCAGCCATGTATTTATATAAGTTTACAACAAGTATCTAATAGTATCTTACATGAGTACATTGTTGAAGCAATGTATTTATATAAGATACTATTAGATACTAGTTGTAATCTTATATAAATACATTGTTGAAGTGGTATTTATATAAGATTACAACAAGTATCTAATAGTATAACAATGCAATAAGACCTTACAAAAAGCCATCATATCTTGGATTTTAGCATTTGTTGAAGTTGTTTCAAGCATACAGTATCATACTTTTGAAGCTATAGGAGGTCAAGCTTGATCATTTTGCTTTAGAATGTTGATTTATTAATTGTTTATCATAAACTTTTTAGTATGTTTATTTTTAAAATTTTAAAGATACATTTTTTATTTTATACATGAGAAGATAAAATATTTCTTTTAGTAAATTATTTTTATGTCAAAATCAGAAGTCGATAAATAAATTAACTTAAATCATTTTAAACTATTAATGATTAAGAGAGATGTAACATGGTAACATGGTGAGGGGCTTTATTTTCTATGTGGAAGGGATGTGAACGACCCAGTTGGTAAGCCTATAAAAATTGTCGTCCCTCAATCTGTGGGGGTTACTTTGGTCTTCAACATTGGTACTTTGTGGTTAAGCCTTGGCACCTACCAAGGTTTTTTGGTAGTGTTCTTTTCGTGGATGTGAATCAGAAGATGGTGTCTATCCATTTTTCGGTAATGGGAGTTTTGTCATTTGGCACTGGACTATGGTGGAAGTTGCCTACACTGTTGGGTTGCATTATGTCTTTTTGGCTAGATTATCCATTTTTGTTGTAAGGATAGTGGTTTTTCTTTTTATGTGGTTATTCATTTGTTGTTAGTTTGCAAGGGCTCATTCCAGCCTATGGTTGTTTTTGGTTAAGGATTGGTGCAAGTTTTGAGGTTGTGCTCAACCCTATTGAAGCTCAAATCTATCTTCTCTTTACTCGAATGTGGTCTTCTTCTCCTTGATTTTGGGTTCCTCCCAATGGAGCTCATATGGAGGTGGAGTCTACCCCTATCAAGGTGGGCTGTTTTATGGTGGCTATAGAGAGGGTTTGGCTCATTTTATTTCCTTCTTTCTCTTTCGAAATTCCTATGGAGGTGGAACCATCCCTTATGGAGGTGCAGACTTGTGTTTTGAAAGATAATGATTGTAACATTCTCTTTTCTATGGATGCTTGGACGTGGGATGGAATCGTGGTAGGCTCTCCATTCTAATGCTCTCTTTTTTCCCTGCTTCTATAGAGGTGGGCTATTTTACTATTGAGGTGGAAAGGAGCTTCATCGAAGGGGGTTGATTTTCTAGTTTTATTGTTGGATGGTTTTGGGAACCATTTTAAAACCCAATGTGAAGGTTTGGGGAGCCTTTCAAAACCCTCTTGTAAGTTTGCCCCACTCTTGTGGTTTTTTTGCTAATTATTTCTATTTTTGTAAATAGCCTTTTGGTTGTGTGTTGTTAATGGCCTTTTTGGCTTGTGTGTTGTAAGTGGCCAGTTGTGGCCTCTTGTTTTGCAAGCAACCTTTTGGTTGAGTGGACAATTGTGGTCTATTATGTGGCCTTTCTTGGGCCTTTGTTCCTTGGGGAGAGCACCTCTATTTTTCTCCTAATCTTACTAAAAAACATAGCAAGAAAATTAAAATATAATTTACAAATAGTTATTTTGATACTTCTAAGATAATATTTTTTTAATTATTTTAAGATCAAAAATGTAAAATCAAAATACAACTTATAAATAAGTTTTATCTTTTAAATAATTGTTTGTGTACATTTAATTTGTTGAGAAATTAAACTCTTTTTTAGATAAGTTTAAAATCTATATTACAAACTCAAATAATAATTTGTATTCATTTGTGTGATATATAAATTTTGTAAAATTAGTATAGTAAACTATAAAATTAGTTTTGATTATTTGATTATTAATTTAAATGATATTATAATAAAAATAATTTTATTTAATTTTATTTATTTCATTTATAATAAGTTAGCATAGATATCTTAAATACATCTATCTAAAAGACATGGAGATATCAAAATTGTTATTAAGAATAAATAAGCACTTTGAAACTAATATCTCTCGATGTCTTTTAGATAGATGCATTTAAGATATATATGCTAGTAGTTAATAACATTATTTATTTTGGTAAAAAAATAATTATATTGAAAGCGTCATTTAATTTTATGAAATAATGGTTTTTAAATGGTTAGTCAAGAATAAAGTAAAAAGTGAAAACCCTACCTATGCTTTCTAGATCTCCTCCCCAAAAAGATCTTGAAGAGTTCATTATATACTCATAGTCTTTGAACAAGGAGTGTCATTTATTAATCAAACTATTGAACCAAAGATATCAGGCATGGAAAAGAAACTAAAGGATTCTTTAGGACTAACAAATGAACCATGCTAAATAATTTACAAGCTTGAGTCACAAAACATTAGACAAGGGAAGGTCACAATTGATCATTGTGCACATCATGTAGAAGCCAATAGGCTTTCTTGGGAGGAATGAAACCCACTTGAGAATATTCTAGTTTTAATCTTCCTAAGTAACCCATGTGGCCAAACAATTCATAAAGTTCACAAATGAGTTCCATTCTTGAGCATGGGAACAAAGAATACAACTTCAAACTTAAGAGTGAGATGATAGATATACTCAACCAAATTTTACAACCATCAACAGGGCTCATGGGTCTTTTCTCTATTTAAAAACAATTGCATAGTGAAAAAAAAACAAATTTGGCTAGAAGAATGTTAAGAAACATAAGTGGAATCCTAAAAATACATCCTAAAAAACTAGTAAGAGAAGTAAAGAGAAGATAAAGTATTGAAACTAATCCAATAAACCAACATTGGACTTTTAGTAGTTGACTCCCAATGTATTCAACATGAAATTGAATATGAGATTTATAAGATTTGGCTATCGAGATAGCCACCCGAGATCTAGAGGAAATGGAAAGCACAATAACAAGAGAGAATGAATATGAAAAGAAGAAATTGTATTCTCACAAAGAATGCAATACAATAGATACAATAGATGGATGGGTGGAATCTGCTTCATGTTGGGATGTTGCCTAGTGTCTTCAACTTTATGTTGTGTTGATATAAACATTGTTGCCCACATGATAGCCCCATTTGTGACCTTAAGTCTTCTAGTTGTATCAAGGTAATGAATGAATGACTGAATATATCATTACTAAGAGACTTCCACAATCTATCATATAAAGAGAATGTTGTTTATTGATTTAATTGTCTTCAATATTTGTATCAACCTTTTAGATCAAAGTCTGTAATTCATCAGCAAGATTCATAGTGTCAAATAAACCATTAAAAAAATGTGATCCAAAATATTAATACAAAAAATTTGAACACAATTAAATGTAATAACAACATTCTTTTTGACTGAATATGTTCCAATAAAAAAATATTTTAGCAGAGAACTTATACTAGTGTTATTGTTGTTTGGATTGAAAGAGCTCCAAGGACACATTTGGTGTGATGATGTTGTTCATGTTTCTTTTTGTAATACAACCCTAGTTTGCATCAAAGGTTGCACAGTTAAATTTTACATTGTGTAAGAAACACAAATACTTGAATTCTACAAATTTATTCAGTTGATGAACCCTTAAAAGTTGCTTGAATGAGGAAATAGAGGAGACTAAAATGCTATTTATGATTATTTTTTAACTTCATGATGATCCATTTTACAGGTTATGAATCTATGTGGTCCTATCTTAGCTTCATGTATTTTAGCATTTGAAGTTCATCTATACGAATTCCACACTATCTTCAATTTAACAAGTGAATTTCTGCCATTTTTAGTGTAACTCTAAATATATTTTGAAAGTTTCTAAGTTTCTTATAACTGAATATTTGTTGAATAGAGATAGCCATGTTGTGTATATATGTTGCATACTTAAGCTAACCACTATATAAGTTCATGAGATATTAGAATGATATGACCCCTATGTAGTTTGGTGTGTGTCATGCACAAATTTTATTAGATGTTGGGTTGCTTAATGATACCAATCTTCCACAATCCATAATGTACATAACACATTTTAAATTGCAATCCATTGGCAATGCAATGAAAAGTGAAGCCTTTTGATGGAACTACAAAACATATTGTAAACTATAATCTGTTGACTTATGTGTATGGGCATCTATATAGAAGTATGGCCATGAAGAAATATAAATGTATATCTACTTTCACATTACAATACAACAATTAATATAATCTATTTTGTATAATCCTTTTGTATAATTAAAACAACCCTACCAACATTCTGTGAGGAACTTCGATGCTCTACAACCTTATTCAATTAATATATTGTAAAAATAATTTATAATTGTTTGAAATTTTGATATAGAAATGATTAAGTATTTATATTTTTTAGATTTCTTTATGTTTCTACATTTTAGTTTTTAATTTAATAAAGTAATTAAACTACTTCATTACAAACATTACATTACAAATATCTCTTTTGAAAAAATCTTAATTATTGTGTATATTTTATAATTAATATTTTACATAATTTTTTAAATCATTCATTTTTTATATTTTTTAAAAATCATAATTTTATTTTTTTAATTATTATAATTTATGAAAATAATTTAATAAATTTCAATCATAAATTATTATTTTTTCATTCATTATTAAAAAGTATATTTTTATTACTATAATATTTATAATATACAATTTTATAATTATTAATATCAATCAGTTATAATTAATATTACATAAAAAATATGATTAAATTTATCAATTATAATTATATAAATTTTTAATTAAATTAATTTATGTTTTTAAGAAAATGTAAGAATTATATAATATTACATAAATATAATTAAAATAATATAATTTTAAAAATAACCCTACTTCTAAATTATAATAATTATAAATTATAAAGATACTTTTATTACAGTACCAAGTAATTTAATATAAAAACTAGAATAATTTAAGATAAAGAAGTGTGTGATATATTTGATTTTCAATCATAAACTCCATAATATCAACTTAAAAAATATTTAATAATTTGGCATATTGAAGGGTATAATATATTTGATTAAAAAAAGGCACCTTCAAATCATAAACTCTATTGTATCTTTGCATGTTAATCTATCTATCTAGTTGTCCTTACATATTACACAGCTGGCATCTTTGTATTAAGCAAAAGTATTAAAGACGTTGTCGGTGAAAAGAATCTTTGTTGGAATTATGAGGACTCCATGTGGGGAAGAAATATAGTCCATCCTAATATAAGGACATTTTTTTTACTTTAGAATCTTATGTCTACATTTGCATAATGTGGAAATACATATAAATTCACACTATGAATATAATGACAAACAAGAACAATTGTGGAAATACATCTAAATTCACACTCTGAATATAATGACAAACTAGAGCAAATGCAAGTAATGTTTTTACTTACTTGAAAGGCAAGATTTTTTTTTAATAATACAATTTTATTTTAAAATTAAGAAATACAATTTTGTTTAATTAAATAGAAAAGGTAAATTTTTTAGTCTTATATTAGATGGACAAATAAATGTTTGTTTTATTTTCTATTTATAATTGTTTAGTCTTTAAATAAATTAAAGAATGTATGTTTGAAATTGATTACTTGACTATTGTTCATTTTAACTTTTATTTGAAATTATTATTTGGTTATTGTTCATTTCAACTTGATCAAGTTGAAATGAACAATACGCAAGTAATCAATTTCAAACAATCAACCTTTAATTTATTTAAAGGCTATACAATTAGAGAATGAAAAATAAAACAAACATTTATCGGTAGATTCAATATAAGAATTTTTTTTTAAAAAAAATTTACATATTTTGTTTAATTAACTATAAGAACACATATGTCACAACAATTGCCTTTGAGATTATTTATATCCCACTGTATAATTCATTTATTCCATTTCTAGTTAGTTAGAATAAAGTAGAATAACTAGAATAAAAGTTAATTAGTTCACACCTTGCTACAAATCTATAATATTAGACAAACAATTATTTTGCTATAGCAAAGTGGATTTATCAAGACCTAGTTGAAATGAACAATAGCCAAGATCAATTGTAAACAAAGTGTGAACTAATTAACTTTTATTCTAATTATTTTACTTTACTTTATAAAATCATGTTATTCTAACTAACTAGAAATGAAATAAATGAACTATACAATGAGATATGAATAATCTCAAAACGCAATTATTGTGGCATATGTGTCCTTATAGTGTCAACTTGACTCCTCTTCTCTTGTCTCAATCCAAAAATCCTTCTTAATGAAAGGGGAGTCAAAAATAATAATAAAGTTGGGGAAATAAAAATTTAAGAATATATACTTATTATAATTAGTAATTATGAGGAATTAGGACTACCAAATAATTTGTTTGTAGAAGCCTATACTATGGAAGACCTATGAAAAGAATGGGCATTTAAACATATTTTCTCCAATAAGCAATCAACTTGCTACCTTAGGCAAGTCAATTTTCTAGAATAAACACTCAATATGTTGGATTTTCAAATTGTCATCAGACTACCATGTATTCCTATACAATTTTAGGGACATTGGGATTGGTTTGCATATGTGGTATAGTCTCAACTAGCTATAGACCTAGGACATCAAGTCAATCTTAACTACACAATGATTAAGTCAATTTTGGGTTGTATGTTCAAGATTAGGGTTGCTTTATATGTCAAAGAATTATAGCCACACTATGATAATGTAATTATGTTGATAATCAAAGTAGTGTAGAATAAAGGTGTAAAAATGTAGGTTATATAGACTTTTACCCCCTAGATCTTCTCCCCACTTTGGTGTCTATGATAAACTACATGAATTATTCATGCCAAAGAAAGATATATATGAGATGTGTTGATCCCTAAGAGGCTCATGCCTAAATAAGGGCAGCCAGGAAGTTTCACAGGAGTGGGATAGATTGTGCCCTCTGAAATAACCTTTTGAATTTTAGAAGTTGTCTCTTCATAATTGGGTGTTGATGGAAAGGGAAAAACAACCTATCATAAACCAACTAAATTAAGGGAGGTGATTTGCCAAAATAAATCTTTTATAACATATTTAGGAACATATTAGATGGGATTCATAGTGATCTTATCCTTCCTAGTTATAGACTAGAACTTTTATGAATCAAACACGATGTACTACTGACCCTTCATTATTGACTTGGAGAAAAAAACACAAAGTCTACCTAACATACAATGTAATATTAAGATTTTAGTCACGAGAAGAACCTATAGGGGTCAAAATAAAAGCATAAACCGCTTAAGGGATGTACAAATCTTTGCACTGAAAGACACAGTACATGAAGGCTATTTCTAAATGGAACCCAAACAAGAGAGATCTAGGAGTATATCTTAACCCTAGAAAGAAATAGTTCCTACAAGGATCTATTAAGAGAACAATATGCACCAAGATCCATCTTTCTAAGAAGCAAGTTATAAGTGATACAATTCATCATATATACTAGAGGCTTTGGGAAGAGTAAAACAACTACATGATCCCTCAGTTCTTAGAAAGAATAGAAGATGAAAGTGTCAACATAAGTAAACTGGATCAAACGTAAAATAAATCAGCAAAGAACACTTTGATTAATAAAAGAAAAAAGACTATACAAGCACAATATTTGTATTTCATTAAGAGAAAACATGCCAAGACTAGAAAGTAAGCCCCAAAACACAAATATTATAACATACACCTCAAGCCAAAAAAACCATAGTATTATGTTAGGAACAAAACTCATACTACTATGAATTTTAAACACATTTTCCTAAAAATTACAAACTCATAATCCAAAAATTAAAAGCTTTTAATATAGTGTAGGTTTCAGGTTTTATAAATCTAACCCCCTTGCTTTACATATTGTTCATGATCTTCTCATCATTCTTATGTTACAACCATCACCATGCAAAATATTTCAGCATGATTAACTTTTTACTACTTCAACATGAGAGCCAAATGTTTCCTTTCTATTGGTTATGACTAGAATAAGTGCTAGTTATATGTGGATTGCCATCATCTCTAAAAGTTATCATGATTTTATTATGATTTCCCTTTTCAATGAGCATATTGTTTCAACATCTAGCCGAAGAGGTTTCCTTTAGTTTCAATATTCTTTGTATATATACCGTGTGGAGCCTGTCTTTTTAAGGAGGAGATGAAGATTGCCACGTGTTATTCTAGTAGGAATTTTGGTAGAGTAGCTCGTAGTTGTTTTGTTTGGGGTTCCATTGTGCTCACACATGTCTTGGCCACGAGGCAAAAGAATCTTGAGCGGGACACTTATCTTCGAATACACACCTACATGCGTTTTGTGCCAGAAGGACATCTTAGATCATAAGAATATGGTCGAAAACTAACCATTGTAGATGAAATCTACAAGATATAATTGTAGAGATCAAAGCTACACTTTTTGGGACTAATCCTCACAATTCTTCATGTACTAGAAAAGCAGCATCTTGCCTACCTACACTCTAGTCATTAGTTGCATTTGCAAAACATTATTAGTGGCATAAGAAAAACATCAAATTTAATATTTGGGAGCAATATAAAATCAATTAAAATACGAAGTGATGAGGAATATGTCAGGATGCATAAGAATATGTGGAGTTGTGAATGAGTTGTTCTAATGAAATATACTCATGTTGTTAAATGTGAAATGGGGATCATCCCACGTGTAGAAAGTATGGAGATGTGAATAATTCGGTTCTCCATAATGCATGCAAGTAAGGGAGCCTTGTAAGAGGTGAGTGTAAATAGAAAAGTGAGGTATGAGGAAACAATGGAGTTGTAACTATTTTGGACCCCTTGTTATATACAAGTAGAAGATGTGAAATTGAGATGAAATAGAATTATAATGTAAGGTATTTATGGAGCTTTGTTTGAATTAGCATATATGATGTACTTGAGCGTAAAATTGGATAAACTTATACGGGAAAAAAATTCAAGATGTATATATGAAAATTAATAGTAGTGCCTAAGTTGACCCCTTGATGTATATAGGCACATGATGATGTAAATTTAGATAAATAGGATGTATATGAAAATCATGGAGTTGTGACTAAGTTGGTATATAATGTATATAGACACAAGATGATATAAATTAAGATAAACAAAAACTATATGCACTCTCTCAAATTGAGAGGATGACATCACTATGGTTTCAATTTGAGGATAGAAGAAAGGATAGACATAATGGAAAAATGTTGCAATGGCATGACGTGGGTCTGAATTGTATGATATAAGCATTATATAAAAGATATATAAATGGGTCATTTTTTCCTCTAATATTACCCCCTCTATGTGAGGACAACCATTGGTTTAAAGGAGATGGATGTGTGCCAAATGACATAAGATCAATATAAGTAGTGTTGTGAAAGATGCGATCATAAAAGCACAATATAATGATGTCATCGAAGACATACATGTGTAAGAATTTGATACAAAAAATTATGTAGGATCTCACCATGAAAGCACCATATAGAGTAAGTGTCATGCAAATTAATATCATCCGAGCAGTAAAAGAAAAAAAAATTACCTATAAAATGATATCATGTTAGAGATGTGGCATATAATACAAGATGTATGAAGTTTTTGTTTTTGATGTAGCTCTTAGCTTGTATGATAATAATCATATGACTTCCCAAAATTGGGGAATCCAAGAGATAGTATGGAGAAAAAATAAGTGTAAAAGAGATCATAAAAATGACAATGATGAAAATTATAAATATTCTAAGATATATAACAAACAAGGCATAATAAAAATGTCAAGCATCCCATGTGGGATATAGCATAAAGGTGTGCTTCATTTTTTGGCCTAAGTTAGAGGTTCAAATAAATATTTTATGATTCATATCAATTATATCGAACAAAGAGTGAAGAATTCAATGATGATTTATACTAATGTGTTGTAAACAAAATTATGCAGATTCAACTTATAAATATTAAAGAATGATTTCTCAAATCTTCAATTAATTTTTATTTTATTTTTATTAAATGACATTTTATCATATCACATAGATTTCAGAATAAAGAATAATGTTTTCATGATTTCTTATAATTATATTAAGCTAACTATAATATCTAGGGTAGTGGCAAAAATATTCATTGGTATTTTTTATTGAATCTTTTATTTAATATTAACTTTGAAATGGTACATAGTATTTTTATGCTCTATTTAAGAAGGATTTTCCTCTTGCTTGGGAAGAGGAAGATTTTGTTTTGGAATGCATTCCCCCTCTTGTTTCCAAGGAAATGAACGAGGCCTTCATTTTCCCTATCTCATTGAAAGAACTGAAGAATATTGTCTTTCACATGAAAAAAGGGAAACCTCCAGGTCCTGATGGCTTCCTAGTGAAATTTTATCAAGAGTTTTGGGAGATTATTAAATGGGACATTTTGGAGATGGATCAAGAATTTCATAGAAATAAATAAATGTTAAAATCCATGAATTCCACTTTTTTGGCACTTATTCCTAAGAAGGAGAATGTGAATAGACTTGACTAGTTTCAACTTATTGTTCTTTGTAACATGATTTACAAGATTATCACTAAATTGATTGCTGGGAGACTCAAGCTATGACTCAAATATCTTATTTCTAATGAGCAAGGTGGTTTTGTTTTTGGTAGACAGATTTGGATGGCATTGTGGTTGTTACAGAGGCCATTCATTATATGGAAACTCCTAAGGAGAAAGTCGTGTTTATCAAATTTGACATGGTAAAGGCTTATGATAGAGTTAAATGGGCTTTTTAACATAAGGTTCTTTTGGATTTTGGATTTAGCAGTGACTAGGTAAACTAGGTTATGAGTTGTGTTTCCTCTGTTTCATTCTCAGTTTTGGTCAATGGTGAGCCTTATGAGCTTTGCAGTGCTTCTAGGGGTCTTTGGAAAGGGTACCCTTTATTGCCTTATTTGTTTATCATTATGGCTAAGGGGATTGGTAGATTCATTACATCCAAGGTCACGCAAGATTTGATTCAAGGTTGGAATTGGTGTGAGATTTTTCCTCCTTACTCTCATTTACAGTTTGTGGATGATACTACTTTGATGGGAAGGGCTTGAATCAATGAAGTTGTTTACTTTAGGAAAACTTTGGACACATATTTGGTGGCCTCGGGGTAGAAAATTAATGAGACTAAGCCTTTTGTTTATTTCGTTAACACTCATCAGCTTATTCAGAATAGGGTTGTTTGGATCCTCAAATTCCCCATTGGTTCTCTTCCTCTGGTTTACCTTGGGGTTCTAATTGGTGTGAGCTCTTAGCACAAGGAGTTTTGGCAGGAGATATGTGACAAGTTTCGAAAGAGGGTTAGCTATTGGACCTATACATGGCTTTCATCAGTTGCAAGGGTGAATTTTTTGAATTCAGAGGTACAAGCTCTCCCTATTTATAGATGCTTTGTGCAAGCCGCTCCTTCTAGTTTTGTGAAAGAATTTGATGCTCTATCATCTCAATTTATTTGACTTGCCAATTTCCTTTCCTCAAAATGGAGCCTTGTTAGATGGGATTTATTTTTTAGACCGAAGCAAGATGAGGGTTTAAGTCTTAGGCTTGGAGGATTGATTAGTCGGGTTTTAGCAGCCAAGTTATATTCGAGATGGTGCACTTGTCAGGATCAAGATTGGGCCAGAATCATTATTGATAAGTACCTTAGGGGCATTGATAGTGTGGATGTACCTCAATGTAATTTGATGGGGAAGGGCTCCATGATCTAGGACACTCAAAAAAGGGGCTAAGCTCATCAAGGAGAGTATTTTTTGGATCAGTAATAGAGGATCAAATGCTCAGTTCGAGCATGATTCTTTAGATGTTCACCACTCAATTATTTCTCACTTTCCTCACCTTCAAATTTTGTGTGATATTTTTGTTGATGTGGGTCGGTGTAGGGTGGAAAATTTTAAAATTATGTTCTCAAGGGGCATGTGTAGGTAACTTGTTGGAAGGATCCTCAAGACTGACCAGTTGGAGGTACTGAAGAGAATCATCAAGAGCTAGATGGAATTTTATCTAGTAGATTTTGTAACTCTCTTTAGGAAAGAGATGTTCTGGCATGGGGTCCTAATCCAAAGGTAAAATTGACTATTGCCTCTCGTTATCAGGAGTTGGATAGGTAGTTGCATGACCAAGGGGAGTGCCCTAGTGGAAGCAGGTTTGGAATAGCTTCTCATGGCCTAAATGTAAGTTTTTCTTTGGTTGGTTACCTAGAGTAGATGTCTCATTTGGGAGAATTTACAAAAGAGAGACTTTTAGGGCCCCTCTAGGTGTGTCCTTTATAAAAAGATTGAAGAGTGTGTTTCTCGTCTATTTTTTTCAGTGCTCCTAGTCTAGAGAGATTTGGCTTTTATGGTGGAAAGAATGGAATCATGCATGTGTCCATGTCACCTCTTTATTTGACTTCTATGCTCCAACTAAGTCCTCTTTCCTACTGGTTTCTTAGTTTCTTAGTTTGACTTTTTTTTTTAAATTATGGCTAGAAAGGAATATAAGGCTCTTTTAGGATTTGAAATTGATAAGTGCTCTTGTATGGTGAAAGATTGGTTGTAGGCTTCAAGAAACTATTCTTGCAAAATATGATGTTAATGGATTTGTGGATCCTAGTGATCTAGTTGTGATAAGGAATTTGGATCTAGTTGGCAATGGAGTGGGTCCCTCTATTAAAAGGAGATTGAGGTAGGCCAAACAAAAGCTTCATAGAGAAGGGAGGTGGCTTCCTCCTCCTAGGAGATTTTTAAAAGTTAATACTGATGGATCTTCTAGGGGAAATCCTAGATATGCTAGAATTGGAGGTATTGGTAGAGATAGTAATGGAAATGTTGTGTTCTCTTCTCTACCTACAAAGGATATTACTCTAATAACCTTATGGAGGCTATAGCTATTCTTCATGCTATTAAAAAAGGGTGCTCTCTTGGATGAAAGAAGATTGTTTGTGAGTCAAACTCTTAGATTGTGATTGATATGTTGAATACATGAAATTTGGATGATGTTTATAGGAAATTAGTTGTGGTGGTAAAAAAAATCTTAAACCTATGCTCTTTGTTAGATCAAAATCCTTAGGAATGGAATGGAGCGGCTGATTGTTTGGTAAAATGGGATTTAGAAAACCTAGATGGTTGGGATGTAGATGACAAGGGCCTCTTGAGGCTAGAGTATATAGAGATATTGGAAAGGTTAATTATGGAGGACAAAGTGATTTAGTTCTACCCTTTGTGGGTTTGAGCCCCTTTCTTAGTTGTTTGTTAGTTGTAGTCTATCCTTGGGCCAGAGAATTCTTGATATCTTGGCCTCCTTTTGTGATTTGAGATAGCTTGTGGTTAATCTGGGGAAGACATGAGTCATGGTCTTAAATTGCTTGAAGACCTCACATTTACACTTCTACTTCCAGGGACAGGAGATCAAGATTGCCTCCACATACACTTACCTCAGGGTTAAGTTTTTTGGTCCTCGCTTCAGTTTGACACCTGCTATTCAGCCCAAAATCAGCAAAGGGATGGGTTCCCTCACCCTGATTCAGAGATAGTGCTTCAGATACAACTTTCAAGACACCTCATCCAAGTTATCCCTCCTAGATTCTTTGGTTAGACCTATTGATCTCTATGGCTCTGTCATTTGGGGACCATCTCTTCTTGATTCTGATTAGGCCTCTATTGAGCGTATACAGACTCTCCTCCTTTAGCGTATCATCAGATGTCACTATACCACCTCCCATAGCATCATCTTGGCTGAGTTCGGGGCTCATCCCTTTAGGTTGGGAGCCATCTTCAACCTAATTTGGTTTCTTCACCACCTATGTTGTTTCACAGACTCCTCAGATGTCCGAAGTAGATACTCTTACCTCACCTATTATTCTTCTATTGAGCTAGCCAGATCTAACACCTCCTCTAGAGCTCGTTACCAGTATGCTCAGGCCACTTCCCTTTTGGGTTCCATCAAGATTGATATTGATCGCCTACCCCCCTTTCAATTTTATTTGGATCCTCCAACTCATCTTCTTCCATCCAAATGGGAGTTGAATGAGCATGTTAGACTTGACATCTACAGGCAGTGTACACACAAAATAGTGCACTTCTATGAATCATAACATCCAAGGGAATCCATGAAGAGGAAACTTTAGAAAGTGACCTAGAGCTCTTTATGCATGGAGTTGCAAGATTATTTTAAGTTTTCTCTCAGCTAGAGCTATTAAGCTAATGACCTTGCTAGTCAACCACACAATGAGAGATTCAAATGAAGACAAGGGCAAGAATGCCAATATCCCCAAGAATCACTATGAAATGCAAATGCAAGCTAGATTAAGATGAATATGCAAGCTAGAAATGAGAGATGCAAGCTAAGCTATGAAAAGGAAAGTACAAGCTATACTATGAAAAGGAAAGTACAAGTATTACAAATCCTTCCTAGTTAAGCTAAATGAGTTACTCTAAAGCTTGAAAGGAAATCTACACTATGAAAGCATAAACATGAAGCTATTATACATGAATGAAACTAAGAATGAAGTGTAGACGCAAAAGCCAAGAATGCTCCAAATCTTCAAAAGCTCCAAAGTGACCTAGAAAGCCTGTAGCATAACATTAGTATTCAAAAATGCATATGAAAATGAAGAAGAGAGCTCTTCTTTTATAAGAAATGAGAAAGAATGGACCATGGAGATTAAGAGGCAAAAGATTTAATCAAGGGTGGAGCATCAAAGAGGATCAATCCATGTGCACAAGTATCCTCCAATGAGAAAATAAGAGTTGACTTTTGTGTTCATATGAGACAAAAAGTGATTTTCTTCTTTTTATAAAATAGGAATAATATTTTATTTGTGCAATTTAGGATAAGAGGAAAAGTGGGAGCTTTTTATTTATTAAAAGGGGAGGAAATATTCCTTTTAAATAAATAAAGATTTTAGGATAAAATGGTTAGCCCAAGGAATAATCAAAAAATGATAAAATAGGACTTGATCAAGGAAATTGATATAATTGATAAAATGTTGATTTTTTAAAATCTTGATTTAGGGATTTGAATAGGGGCCCAAAGTCTAGGCGACCATTTTAGGGTGCATACATTTGCCCCTCTTTGACTAATGTGTGATCATTCTGGGAACACATGTGGTCAAAGAAGAATTGAAATGTGAGATCGATTTCAGATCACAAAACAACTCAGATGTGTGTTCGACGGATGGGAACGCATCAGGACAAGCATAAGCAAAAGCTGACAAAGATAAGCTGAAAAACAAGACCAACACCATTGTTGTTAAGTGATAGTCAAGTTTCAAAAGACAAGATCAACACCATTGCTGTTAAGTGATAATCAAGTCTCAAAATAAGAGATAAGAATCAAAAGACAAGATCAACACCATTGTTGTTAAGTGATAATCGAGTCTCAAAATAAAAATCTCAAGCTAAGTTGAATAATAAGTTCAATCAAAGATTTGAAGCTAATAGGTACTGCCCCCTCAAAATTGAAATCGAAATCAGGTAGAGGAGAAGCAGTAAATTGATAAATCTTAACCTTGTGGTCGTGGGTTTGAGCCCCACGGTGGGTGCCAAAAATGTACACACAAAATAGTGCACTTATATGAATCATTACATCCAAGGGAATCCATGAAGAGAAAACCTTAGAAAGCGACCTAGAGCTCTCTATGCATGGAGTTGCAAGATTATTTTAAGTTTTCTCTCAACTAGAGCTATTAAGCGAATGACCTTGCTAGTCAACCACACAATGAGAAATTCAAATGGAGACAAGGGCAAGAATGCCAATATCCCCAAGAATCACTATGAAATGCAAATGCAAGCTAGATTAAGATGAATATGCAAGCTAGAAATGAGAGATGCAAGCTAAGCTATGAAAAGGAAAGTACAAGCTATACTATGAAAAGGAAAGTACAAGTATTACAAATCCTTCCTAGTTAAGCTAGATGAGTTACTCTAAAGCTTGAAAGGAAATCTACACTATGAAAGCATAAACATGAAGCTACTATGCATGAATGAAACTAAGAATAAAGTGTAGATGCAAAAGGCAAGAATGCTCCAAATCTTCAAAAGCTCCAAAGTGACCTAGAAAACTTGTAGCATAACATTAGTATTCAAAAATGCATATGAAAATGAAAAAGAGAGCTCTTCTTTTATAGGAAATGAGAAAGAATGGACCATGGAGGTTAAGAGGCAAAAGATTTAATCAAGGGTGGAGCATCAAAGAGGATCAATCCATGTGCACAAGTATCCTCCAATGAGAAAATAAAAGTTGACTTTTGTGTTCATATGAGACAAAAAGTGCTTTTCTTCTTTTTATAAAATAGCAATAATGCTTTATTTGTGCAACTTAGGATAAGAGGAAAAGTGGGGGCTTTTTATTTATTAAAAGGGGAGGAAATATTCCTTTTAAATAAATAAAGATTTTAGGATAAAATGGTTAGCCCAAGGAATAATCGAAAATGATAAAATAGGACTTGATCAAGGAAATTGATATAATTGATAAAATGTTGATTTTTTAAAATCTTGATTCAGGGATTTGATAAATTGCTAAATGGGGGCCCAAAGTCTAGGCAATCATTTTAGGGTGCATACATTTGCTCCTCTTTGACTAATGTGTGATCATTCTGGGAACAGATGCAGTCAAAGAAGAATTGAAATGTGAGATCGATTTGGGATCACAAGACAACTCAGATGTGTGTTCGATGGATGGGAACACATCAGGACAAGCATAAGCATAAGCTAAAAGACAAGACCAACACCGTTGCTATTAAGTGATAGTCAAGTCTGAAATCAAAAGACAAGATCAACATTGTTGCTATTAAGTGATAATCAAGTCTAAAAATAAGAGATAAGAATCAAAAGACAAGATCAACACCATTGTTGTTAAGTGATAATTGAGTCTAAAAATAAGAATCTCAAGCTGAGCTGAATAATAAGTTGAATCAAAGATTGAAGGTAATAGGTACTGCCCCCTTGAAATCGAAATCAAAATCAGGAAGAGGAGAACAGCAAATTGACAAACTTGATCAAAGCACTAGAAATCATGATCGAAGATGATAGAATAACCATCAAGCAGTGAAGATATGCCCCAGTTTGATTGAAAAGATATAGGATAAAGATGAAGTCAAACCTCAAAGAGATGAAGTGAATGAAATTGAATGAAAGACTAGAAGTTTTGAAAGAGATGAGGATGAGGAAATGAAGATGCCCCAGCAAAGATCGAAGGATCAGGCCTCAAATGGTCAACCAACTACGCAGAAGAGGGGGAAATTTTGAAATGTGATTTTGACTATCAAGATTAACTCAAATTTTGATTTTGAGTCTGAAAATGGATCCAGGATGTCGAAATTAGCTAGGAGTGCATTTTTTGCGCAATTCTGAGGTGTTTTGAAAATTAGGTCCAAAAAGTCAAAATGCTATAAAAGGGTCAAAAAGGTCATTTTCAAAATCATTTGACTTTATTGATTTGATAATTTCAAGAGCTTAGAGAGAGAAATGGCTCAGCAAGCAAGTGTCCCGGTCCACCGACATCGATTTGAGCGCTCTCGGTTGCACAACCGACCTCCACACTATGGTGCCCCGATATGTTTTCAAAAAAATTGGCCCCTTTTTGAGTCATTATGAGCATTTAATACATTTTAAAAACATTTTTTAAATTTTCAAATTTTAGTTTTAGGTGAAATATCACACGATACTTTAGAAGTATCGCCCCCTTCGAGACTAACTATCGCGCAATACTTCGCGGGTCCAAATAGTATCGCACGACTATGTAAACCAGTATCTTACGATAACTGGTGAACTATCGCGTGATCCTATGGGAAGTATCACGTGAAAAGAAAGTATCGCACTACTATTGAAGAAAGTATCGTGTGATACTTTAACAAAAAATAGTATCACACTACTATTGAAGAAAGTATCGCGTGATACTTTAACAAAAAATAGTATCGCTCAATTTTAAAATTTGATATTTTTTAGTGTTTTTGAGCAAAATGACATGGGTCCAGACAAATTTGCATTTTTAGATGATGTGTACTAATTTTTAGACATCCATCATGATGTGCTGACATTTGGCTTGGGTTAATGATTTGCAGGAGGTCTTTCTAGCATTACTTGTGAGAGCGCCGAAGGTGACCGGGTTGCGGTTCGTCTGAGATCTTGATAATCCAAGCAAGGTTGACTTGAGGGCTATGGGATTTGGATATCTACTACAGTTACCCTACATTTGAGCGGATCATGGTTTGTTGACTACTCTTGCCGAGAGATGGCATAGTGAGCACAACACCTTCCATCTACCTACTGGAGAGGCATCGATCACATTAGAGGATGTGTACAGGATTCTTCGAGTGCCTAGCCATGGCGATCCTGTAAGTATAATCATGTTTTATAGATAGTCATAAATGTAAATTTTCCATATGATAGGAACTGACATGATTGTATGATGGTATAGGTATACTATGATCAGGATGCCACTGAGGGACGACATGCCATCTAGGGCATGTTTTAGGATGTCACTATTATAGATAGACATGTTAGCTGGGATCGGTTGATGGATGATTTTGGCAGGGATTTCCCAGTACCATGTATTGTAGCATCCATTATTGCATAAGCCCTCATGACTGACAAGAGTCAGAAGGGGTTTCCACTTGGATGGGGCAGACTATTAGTAGATATGGTGGCACATCCATGGAGATTAGCATGGGGCCCAGCCATATTGGCATAGATGTACCATGAGCTCCATGAGATCGTCTACCGGGATGCCATGACTTGGGCATGCGGGGCCATACTTACTCAGATATGGGTGTGGGAGCACATTGTTGTAGTGCATCCACGAGTGCAGCCTAGGGAGCGCAAGTATCCTTATATGTATAGATATGTCAGTTTCATCTCTAAGGCACATAGTGGGGATGTCACTTATAATAGGAGAGTACTGGATGAGCTCACCTCATTCATATGGAGACCTTACAGGGCATGTGAGCAGTGGGGTGACAAATGGGAGTTGGATTACATGCTTTGTAGTTGTCCACTGGTAGGTCACCATGCTGATATTGTGGAGAGATTCATCATCACTCAGGTCTAGATGTAGTTTGGACGCCAGCAGAGGGTGCCTACGGAGACTACCACATATGCTCGGGTTTAGGATGAGGAGGGCCATGGTTGGTTACCGATGCTGGATTACTAGCAGGCAATACAGGACATAGTTGTAGTATGTCAGGAGCCATGGGAGTACCTTCCAGATATGGCAGATGTAGGCATTGACGTAGCTTACAGGGTAGAGAGGCGTAGGGCTCCATTCCCTAGATTTACAGTTCTTGATGTACAGCCAGCAGCTCAGGGGGGTGATGGCGATGATGGCAGGGATGGAAGAGATGGTGGAGGGAGAGGGAGAGGGAGAGTGTGGGAGACAGGTGAGGGATCTAGATCAAGTGGCCAGAAATGGTCATGGGGATGGAGATCAGTGACCCTTGAGGATGAGGCGAGACTAGCTCGCCAATAGGCAGAGGTCGAGCAGGATCCACCTGCAAGAGGAGATGATCTGAGAGCTAGGATATAGGCTCTAGAAGTTGAGATGCAGCAGCTTAGGATCACTATAGCAGTTAGGGAGCAGTAGCTCATAGATCAGAGGGCTGAGACAAAGTGACGAGAGAGAGCACTACAGGCTTCCATTGCAGAGAGACGGAGAGAGGCAGTGTGAGCTACGTACTATCACGAGCTGTACATACAGGCAGTACCAATGGGTCAGAGAGCTCCTTCTTACTCAATAGTAGTGAGCAGATTTGATGTAGCACCAGACATGGCACCACCTCCTCCACCACCAGGTCCTCGCGATGGTGGCAGCGAGTCCTAGGTCTAAGGCTTAGGTTTAAATGTTTTGGTCATATCCTGAGACTTTTGATCCAGATTTTGAGATCTCATTTTGTATATTGTATGATGACAATTATATATGAGATGACTAGATTCGTGATATATCATGTGTATTTGTCTCACTGGTGATGGATGTATCAGTTTTTATATTGTCTTGTCATATTAGTCAAAATGGATGTTATAAATGCTCATGTATATTCTCTCTCATAGATGTATGTTTAATTCTCATGTGTATGATGTAGACTCATGTTTCTGAAAATGATCTTTTTAGGATATAGATATGATGATAAGATTAACCACTTGTGATGATAGGAATAGGACATGATATGAAAGACAAGGAGCGAAAGACATGATCAAGAAAAGAAAAGGTGAGTGCAGTTGACCGATAGGTCTGTGAAAGATAAAAAGGAGAGCTCTCTCCATATGCAAGATGCAAAACTAATCTAACATGAACCTAAGAATGCTAGCTACTATGAAAAGTGGTTGACTTGCAAGGTCACAATGCCAATAGACATCTAATAATCATCATCGAGCTTTATTGGTAGTGTCATAAGATCATACAATACACACTAGTATGACTATGAGTATATGAATATGATCTATATCAGATAGGAATGTGGGAATCCCACCTAAGCACCAAAGACATGTAGGTCAAGATGACTAGTGCAGTGAGATTACCTAAGTTTGATATAGCGAGATTATGCTGGCATCAGGACATAAGAAAGTCAAGATGGCTATAAGCATGCACTCGCGAACAATCAAGGATAATACTTTGTAGATCCCTAGGTGTCAAGTGGATCAAGCATAAATGCTAATGACAATTAGGACCAACAAAATATACCCACAAGAAGAAAAAGCAATAAAACATGTCCTCATGCCCTCAGTCTTCTAGCTATGTATCATTGAAAACTATCATAGGGAGAGAACACTCATCAAAGAAATCATCATAGACAGCACACAAAGAAAATAAGTCAAACAAGTCTCAATGAGTCAAATGTTTAAGTGCATGTGTGTAGGTCATAGAATCAATCATTGAGTATCGCATCTGCTAGTGGAAAGATCGCATCATTCTAGACTATAGGGTAGGATATCTGATAAGTGTTGAGAAACACTTAACGCTAGAGTAGTGTTAAAAAACACTATTTGGGTGGTGTTGAAAAACACCGTTTGCAAGATGTCCTAAAGACCAACACATCCTAGAGACCAAAGCTAACACAGTGATGCCCCCTAGGCAAAGACAAAGACCAATTCCAAACCAAGGCAACAAAGTCAAGGCATGATGGAGAAAGGCCAAGTGTCGAGGACGCATGCTGAGAAACAAGGGTGCAAAGGCCTCAAGTAGCACCTATTTCCAAGTTTTCACCACTTGGAGAATTTTTTTGATTTTTCAAATTTTTTGTATTTTTGCTACCAAGGTGCCTGTTTCCGGGTTTTCACCAAGGCACTTTTTTAATTTTTTTGAATTTTTTGAATTTTTCAATTTTTTTGTATTTTTTTCAGGACTTTATATGCTTTTTAGGATTTTTTTTGCATCATATATGAATTTTTTTGGAATTTTTTTAGGATCAATAAGATATGTACAAAGGATGCCCCCAGATAGAACAAGCATCACGGATAGAACTTCTTGAGGTGCAAAACATTGATAGGATCAGGGAGTTGTTCCCCCTCTGGATCAGATAGTAAATAAGCACCTATACCAAAAGCTGCAATAATGATGTATGGTCCAAGCCAATTAGGTTCAAACTTCCCTTTTTGTTCTCTATTTTGTTGGTTCTTAGGGTTTTCTCACAAAACAAGATCCCCCACTTGAAATTCCCTAGGGTGAACCTTCTTGTTAAATGCTTTGGACATACGCTTTTGGTAGACTCTCATGTGATCAAAAGATGGTTTTCACTTTTCATCTAGAAGTTCTAGTTCCTGCAACCTCATGGCATGGTAATCTTCATCTGTCACTAAACCTTTGAGAGAGACTTTAAGTGAAGGGATCTCTACCTCTAAAAGTAACATTGCTTCAGCACCATAGGTGAGGGAAAAAGGTGTAGCCCCTATTGGAGTACGAATACTCGTTCTGTAGGCCCACAAGGCCAGATTTATCTATAGGTGCCAATCTCTACCATTCTTGTGAACTGTTCTATGGAGAATCTTGAGAATGGTCTTATTTGAAGCCTTTGCTTGTCCATTTCCCTGTGGAAAGTAAATGGAAGACCAATGCTATTTTATCTTAAATTTCTTGTAGAGGTGTGTAAGGTCCTTATTTTTAAACTAACCTCCATTGCAGTAATTATTTCAGAAGGTATCCCAAACTGACAGATGATGTGATTCAAGATGAACAAAGAAATTGCCTTTCCTGAAGCAACAGAAAGTGGAACAGCTTCTACCCATTTGGTAAAGTAGTCAGTAGTAGTAATAATGAATTTATGTCCACCTGATGAGTTGGGATGAATCTTCCCAACAAGATCAAAGGCCCACCACTGAAATGGCCAATGAGAAATAGAAGGAATAAGCATCCTACCTGGAGCATGAATCAAGTTTCCATGTTTCTAACACTTTTCGCATGATTTGGCAAAAGCTATAGCATCCATCTACATTGTGGGCCAATAGTACCTAGCCCTAAGTAACCTTCAGGCCATGGCAAGACCATTAGAATGTCCTCCACAAATTCCCTCCTGGATGTCAACTAACGCTTGGTTGGACTCATCCTTTTCTAAACACCTAAGAAGTGTCCCATCTAAACCCCTCCTATATAGATCACCAGAAATAAGGGTGTGGCAAGAGGCATTTCAGATAAGGTTTCTTCTTTCAGAACGGTTGAAAGTTTCAGGAATAATGCCATCAAAAAGATATGAGTAGATGGCACCATAATGGGATGACTCATGGCTAACGAAGGTGCAAATGACATGGCTTTCAGTGGAGTCAAAAATAGGGAATCGTAGTTCTTCCACCAGGAATTCATATCTGGACTCATGTTGGTCTAGCTAAAGAAGAGAGGCCAATGTAGCCATAGCATCAGCTGCTTTGTTTTCTGCTCTAGGGATTTGTTGAAATGTAACAAATGTGAAATACCATCTCAATGAATCAACCATCTTCTTATAGGGTATCAGTTTGTCATCCTTTGTTTGGTATTCTTCATTAACCTGGTTGATGATCAATTGTGAATCCCCATAAATGTGTAGTTCTGTAATTCCCCATTCTATGGCCATTTTCAATCCATTGTCAAGGCCTTGTATTCAGCAATGTTGTTTGTGCATGGGAACAATAATTTACAGGATTTAGGAATAGTATACCCATGAGGGGAAACAAACAACACTCCTGCACCCGAACCATTCTGCATAAAAGAGCCATCAAAGAACATCTTCCATGTTCTTGCAGTCATGTACATTACGTGCTCATCTGGAAACTCAACTTGCATTGGTGTTTTATCTTTGATTGGAAAGTCAGCCAGTTGATCTACAATAGCTTGTCCCTTTATGGCTTTACACTCAACATACTTGATGTCAAATTCTGAAAGAATCATCATCCATTTAGCAAGTCTACTCGTGAGAGCAGCCTTACCAAGCAAGTATTTTAGAGGATCAATTTTGGCTATGAGGTGTATTGTATGTGCAAGCATGTAGTGACGTAACTTTTGGGAAGCAAACACCACAGCAAGGCAAGATTTTTCAATACTGGTATAATTGACCTCATAGGAAACAAGTGTACGACTGATGTAATATATGGCTCTCTCTTTTCCAGTATCATCAAGTTGAGCCAATAATACCACCAAGGAAGATTTTGTTGCTGATACATATAAGATGAGTGGTTTCCTGGGATAGGAGGCATTAAGATTGGAGGATTAGCCAAATATTGTTTGATTTGATCCATGCTTTGTTGGCATTCCTCATTCCAAACACATTTAACCCCTTTATGCAAAGTTTTATTAAAGGGTTGAGCTCTATCAGCCAGTTGTGAAATAAACCTCCTTATAGACTGAAGACGTCCTTAAAGACTCCTCATTTGACTGATGTTTTTAGGAGGTGGCATATCCATTATTGCTTGAACTTTTTTAGGGTCCACCTCTATTCCTTTAACTGAAATAATGAATCCTAAGAGTTTGCCAGAGGTGACCCCAAATGCACACTTTTTGGAATTCAATCTAAGTTGGAACTGTTCCATACAATCTAGAATTACTTCCAAATCTTCTAGGTGTGTATTCCTTTTCTTGGATTTTGTGAGGGTGTCATCCACATAGTCTTCCATGTTCTTATGCATCATGTCATGGAATATGGTGGTCATAGCTCTTTGATATGTAGCACCGGCATTTTTTAATCCAAATGGCATGACGTTCCAACAATATGTTCCCCATGCACAAGTGAATGCAGTTTTCTCTTGGTCTTCAGGAGCTATTTTGATTTGATTATACCCAGAAAAGCCATCCATCAAAGAATAGATCTCATAGCCTGCGATCATATCCACTATAATGTCTATGTTTGGGAGTGGAAAATCATCCTTTGGGAAAGCTTTGTTAAGATCTCTAAAATCTGTGCATACTCAAATGGACTTGTCATGTTTTGAAACTGGTACTATATTGGAAATCCATTCAGCATAATCGATGGCTCTGATAAACCCTGCACTGAGGAGCTTTTCTAATTATGCTTTTATTAAAAGAGCTATGTGGGGATGCATTTTCCTCAACTTCTATTTTACTGGTTTGATTCTTGGAGCTATGGACAAATAATGCATAATGAGACTAGTGTCCAATCCTGGCATGTCTGAGTAATTCCAAGTAAAATTAATCTTCTTCCTTTGTAGGAACTTGGTGTATGCCTCTTTCTCCTGTGTAGATAGAGACTGAGCTCAATGTACAATTTGTGGAGCCTCTTGTGTATTCAGATTTACTGGCTATGTGGGCTCAACAAGCATTGACAACCTATCCCGAAAATAACTGGGAAGATTATCAAGTACCTCATCCTTAGGTGCCTCAAAGAGGTTTTCACCCTTGGATACGTCCTTTATTTTTACTTTTTTTGGTTCTAACACCGCCACATAGTGGTTTTCGCCATCAGAACTATCATTCTTTTTTTCTTTTCTTTTTATTTTGTGACTGAGGTACTTGATATCTGGCTCTATCATACTTGTAGTTGGTTCACTGGTGGAAGAGACTACAAGGTCAAGAGCATTAAGGTAACAGGCTATCTCGTAGTCATTTCGAAAAGTCAGAAGTTGAGGCTCTTGATAGCACTGAGTCCAGTCAATCAAGTGGGGATGAGCAAGGGGTAGGTTAATGACTGGTTCAATATTATGAATGTGGATTATGTCATCTCTGGTGATCACAAAGTTAGGATTCGTCAAGTATCCCTCTAAGGTACTCAAATCAGGACTTGTCCTACTAAGCGAAGCATCATCCACTAAAGCTACTTGTGGATTCCAATCCTCTAGTCCCACACTAGACTCGTTAGCTACCTCTGGTTGGGACTCATATGTATGGACAACAGCAATGTCCATGTCAACTGTAGAACAATCAGAAAGAGTCTCCCATTCATATTCATGTGAATCTGTATCTAAATCTCGACTAGGATGCTTACACCAACTATATTTTTTAGGCTTTGAAGTAGAAGCATTAATGTCACCAAGGGTAACACCTTCTTGGATATCATTTGTATATTGAACAGGATCTTCAACATGAGTTGCGATAGTAGATTGTTCTTGTTCTGAAATTGTTGGATCAATAACTAAAGCATCTAAATCTCCCCAAAGGAGATTGGTGGAAGGGATCCAATCTTCACACTTGTCTTGCTGATTTTGCAAATTGGGCGTCGTTGCCCAAAAATTCCCTGTCATTCTTTTTTGGTCGGGGTCCTTTTGTCAAAAAAATGCTCAAGTGTCGAAAACCCAGTGTTTTTTTGACCTCTCTACAGGCTCAGGATGTTTCTATCTTTTGGTCTAAAGATTCGGTGTGTTTTCGATCTCCACTCTAAAAATTTGGTGTGTTTTTTACCTTCGCTCGAAAACCCTCTATGTTTTCACAACCTTCTGTGTTTTTGACCCTAAGCACGCAACTCCGATGGGTGGGTCCCAGTGCCTAAAGCCGTGCTAGTGCAGAAAAGATCTGACGATTGTCGCATGATCGCATGGGATCTTTCGATCCCATGAGATCATACGACAACTGTTGATGTGGTGTCAGCAAAGATCGGCAGTCAAGACAAGCAGTAAGCGGTCATCAGTTAGCATCATGCGGTTGGTCGCATGATCACATGGGCTCTTCCGAGCCCATGCGACCATGTGACAAACCATCAGTAGTTTTGGTGGCGGTGGTTCACGATTTGACAGTTAACGTCATGTGACTAGCGGTCTTGTGGGCCCGAGGTCTCTGCATTGGCGCAAGTGTGACGAAGATCAACGGTGGTCGTATGATCTCATGGGATCTTCCGATCCCATGTGATCATGCGACAATCGTTCAATGGACATCTCGGCGGGTGATGTGTCCATTTTCGGCGGTCGGCGTATCAGTTTGCGGTTGGTCACATGATCGCATGCGGCTTCCTAGCCGCATGTGACCATGCGGCAAGCAGTCAGTGGGGGGCTTTTGACTCTGGAGGTGGGCTTGCGGTTTGGTGATGTGTCTATTTCTTAGCAATCAAAAGAGGTTGTTGTGGGCCCTCGTAGATTCAAGATCTACAGTGGTCGCATGTTCGCATGGGATCTTCCGATCCCATGCGATCATCCGACCCCCGTAGGATCCTTCTGATGCTTCTGATTGGTGTGGTCGTGGGTCCAGCCGTGTGGTCAACTCCTGTTGGGCCACGTGGTAGGATTTGGAAAATGTGATATTTTGCGAGGGCCAGGCAAGTTTTTAAAGGGTTGTCGCATGATCACCTGAAGGCCTTTCAGCTCATGCGATCATGCGACCAATGTGATTTTAAAGCAGTGTGGGCCCGGCAGGTTCGTGAGTGCACGGTTAACAGATTTCTCGTAGTCACTAGATGAACCCGGGGTAAGGAAAGGTTCACGCGACTTGGCGACTAGGAAGAAAGGTGACCCGGGGTGAAACCAGGGTTAAGTTTGACAAGTGTGATGTCTTGCGGGTCTCGAGCAATGCTTATGTGGTGGCAGGGCAAGTTTTCAAAAGCTTGTCGCATGATCGCATGAAGGCCTTTCCGCTCATGCGATCATGCGACCAGTGACTTTTTCAAGGCAGCGCGGCCTGTTTTGGCAGGCTTTCTTTTGAAGACATTTTTGAAGGGCGGAGGTAGCTAAGGAATTGATGTTGCAGGACGCGCACAGTTATGAGGGGATGATGAAGAGGTGTGGGCAGCCATCAGGGGTCATTTCTTGTCTCTGTGTGGGATCAGATTTTGCACATTCATGGCAGTATGGGCTTGCAGGGAGGTTGTTGAATCTAGGCTTTTGTGTCTGCAGGTTGATCAATTCAGGGAAGGACACGCAAACTAGATATCTAATCGGCCATGATATTTATAGAGAACATTTACGATCAAAAGTGATGGCTTTAGGGTTGAATTATTAAATTGTAAATCTGTAACCCTGGTTAACTTTTGACTCCTGCCTGCGTGCAGTTGAGTGATGTATATATCATTTTTTGGAGCCTGTAGTGCGGAGAATTCACATTTTGTAAAAAAGGAAAGACTCTTTTCTTGGAAAACTATCTGTAGCATTTCTTCCTGCTCTCTGGTTTTCCACATCTTGTAAGTTTTCATTGATGAATTCAAATATTGCAAAGCATTCTGCGGCACTCTTGTTGTCCTCATGCCTTCTTGTCTGAGTTTGTCTCTTATTGGATTGAAGTTTATGAATGTTGTCAATAGAAATTGGGGTTCCTAGTCCCTCTTGCTTTCTACAATTTTGTGTGTTTCCTGTGTCTGATCTGATTTAGGTGTTTTATGGGTATACTACAGCCCCTAGCAGCCTTGTCTCATTCCTACACCTAGTTGCAGAGGAGGATGTATGTTTGCAAGTCATAGGTGGAGTTTTCTGTTCAAGCCTTCCTATGAAATACTTATGCAAACCTATCTAGTGAGTGGTGACTTATTAGACCTGATTCCTCCATTGATTTCATCCCTCTTTACTAAGATCCAAACCCTAGTTTCGGTGTATCACTTGGTAGGATAGATTTCCTTTTTGTTATTTCCCTTTTATGCACTCCTTCTATCCCTTTCCCCTCAAAGTTTACTTTCCATGTTAAAAGAAAATTAAGGTGATTATCCAAGAGGAACCAGCCTAGAATCTGGAGGTCTCATCTCGGTTAGCAAAAGGTCCCACAACCTTGAGATGATTCCCATGTTATACTGGATTATCAAGACTACGAGAGCTTGAGATCAGAGGTGCAAATTTAGTGTATAACAGGCACATAACTAGACTCATCATCACTATCCGTCGTAGCTAGGATAGGAGCAGTATTTTTCGTCTGATTGTCAAAACCTAGGCCAACCGTTGTCTTAGTCCTACAAGCAAAAAGAGCATGATTAAGTGGCTCAGCCTTAGCATCTAGTCTATGACTGAGAGGACCATGACCTGGGTAACCCATATTTTTGACCAATGTATATCCTCTCCCATAAGTTTTAGGAGATGGAGAAAAATTCTCATTGTGTTTGTATTTCTCCTCTTTGTAAATCCAGTCTCTAACAGCTACTTCCTCTTTCTCATCTTGAATGGGTATCGAAGACTCTACAAATGTATCAAACAGGGTCATTGTTGAGGACGAGGGACGCATCTCCTATGAAGGTTTACCATAGGACCTAGGTGAGACTGGTAGCTTTGTGAAGGAGTCAAAGTGATAACCTCCCATACCAAGGTCTATGGTTTTGAACTTATTCTGACATTGTGCCAAAGTTGCATCAAAATTTTTTGCTTCCCAGTTAACAGGAACATGGGTCCCTGCTGAAATTGCATTAACAGATAATGTGCTATCCCCGAGTATACAAACATCTACTCCATTATAGGGGAACTTGACACATTGGTGGTAGGTGGATGACATTGCTTGCATGTCATGGATCCACGGTCTACCAAGCAGAATATTATAGGCTAAAGGACCAGCATCAACAATCTGAAATAATATGTCCTTTTCAACGGGGCCAATCCTGATGAGAAGGATGGCCAAGCCTTTAGAGCTTCTCTCTGCCTCATCATAGGCTTTGATAGTTATTTTCTTGCGAGTATCAATAACCTGCTCTAAGTAACCCAATATTTTTAGCAAACTCAAGGAACAAATATTGAGCCCAGCACCCCCATCAATTAACACATGCCTGACACGGGTCTTGCGAATCATGACTTCAATGTGGAGGGAAAGATTATGCAGATGGCTCAAGGCTTTGTCATCTTCTTCTGAGAATGTGAGGTAATGTGGGTTGGCAAGGTGATTTACCATATTTTGGAATTGATCAATGTCTATGTTGTTAGGGACATTTGCTATACGCAAAGCATCTTCAAGGACACGCTTATGTCTTGGAGACAACTCTAGGAGCTCAAAAATTGAGATCTGAGCTAGTGTCCTTTGTAACTGGTCAACAAGATTTTAGCTCATTTCTGGATTAACTGCTGACTTGGTGGTGACATTCTTGGATGTCACTTTCTTTGGTTTGCTAGATTGGTTAGAATTAGGACATCTAATGACCACAGGATCTTGACCTTGGCTTCTAGTGACAGCTTTAAGAGCTTGAGATGACCTTCGAAAGTGAGGACCTCTAAGCACCACCACGGGTCCGTTATCAAATATAGGAGAGTCCACATCATGACTATGAGAATCTTTGCTTTGCATCATGTTGACATTTTCATCCACAACTTCAAGCATATTGATAACATTCTCTGCAGATGTATAGGTGTAATTGATTATAGCTTTGCCATCTTTGGGTTTAGAGGTTTCCCCCTTATCATATTTAGGCAAAGGTTCCTTAAATGCTTTATGATTTGCATTGGTTTTCAAACCATCAATTTCAAGTTTGCCACTTTTGATAAGATCTTGAATGAGATGTTTAAGTTTCCAGCAGTTTTCTATGTCATGTCCAATGCCATTATGAAATATGCAGTAAGCATTTTCATTCCACCAATATGGCTTAGTGTCAAGTATGTGAAACTTTGCTAGATCTTGTGGTCATGCAAGATTGTTATCAACAAGCATTTTGAAAACATCCTCATAAGAATCCCCAAGCTTAGAGAATTGTCGCTTTTCCTTTTTAGACTTCTCTTGATATCTTTGTTTATGCTCTTGTTGGTTAGAGGATGTATTAAGCTTCATGGCTTGAACTGCACTAGATAAATGAAGGACACCTTGATCCTTTGTTTGGTTAGAGTCAACAACTCCATCATTGACTACTTTCTTATTTTTATTCTAGTGTGAGTTCTTGCCTTTGTCCTTATGATGGTTGTTATTATTTTGACTATTGTTGTTATTATGTTGTTTAGTCAAAATACCTTGCTCTTTTAAGACATCCTCTATTCTACATGCGGTTTCGACCATGGTGTCAAATGAATCAAAGACCATCTTCTGAACCTCATACCGCATCTCAGGTATTAAATTACTTACAATGATATCAATTTTCTCATGTTTAGGAATTGTCCAAGAATACCAAGAGCATAATCGTCTCCACCTTTGTAAAAATGTAACAAAAGATTCCCCTTGATTTTGTTTTCAGTGACACAAATCAAGCATGGTGACTAATCTTGATAAGTTGTAAGAAAAATGTTGCACAAATCTATGAACCAATTCTTTGAAAGTTTTGACAGGAGGGGTAATGTTGGTAAACCACTCCATAGCTTGACCCTTTAGACTCCTTGGGAATAATCTCATCAAATAAGAATCTTCATGGTGAAATTCAAAACTCATAGTGTAAAACTATCGCACATGATCATGTGGGTCACCATTACCATCATATTTGTCATATTGAGGAAACTCAATTTTCCTAGGAAAATCTTTCATGCTCACACTTTTATCAAAAGGATTAGGACAAATAGAGTCAAGGTTGAAAGAACTCTTGGGAGCCATCATCTTCTCCATCATTTTCTTGAGTTGTTTAATTTCCTCTTCTTGTGATGGGCTCTATTTCTTGATCTTCCTATCCACATCAAAGTTATAAGGGACCCTTGCGCCCTTGTTGATTAAGCTCTCTAGGAACCTATATTTATTTTGCTCCACATATTTCTCCACATATTGTTAAAAAAGTGGTTCTTGTTGTACTCTCATAAAGTCTTGAGCTTCATAATTTGCACTACTTCGTCCATGCTGAGAGCCATGATGAGCTCGTTGGGAGGGTTGTCTTGAGTTTCTAGGAGGCGTCTGTCTCCTATAGTGAGCATATTGTAAAGTCCTTCCTCTAGGACTAGGAGATCTTGAAGGAGTCCTTGACCGCCTTCTATTTCTTGGAGTTCTTGGGAGAGTAGAGGGTGGAGAGTTGTTTCCACTGTTGCTACCCCCATTGTTAAATTGATTATTGAGTTGTTGGGCTAATATCCTATCTTGTTCCTCTTGGAATGCCTTTCTCTCTATGTCCAACAAGGCTTGTTGTTTCTCTTCTAGGAGCCTAAGTTTTTCTTCTTTTGCAGCTCGTTCTTCTTTTGCAGCTTGTTTTTCCCGCTCAATTCTTTTTAGCCTCTCACTTGTATATCTTGAATTTGTTTTTAGTGGGGAACTTGGTCTTGAATGGTTGAACAAGTTAGTTGCGTTCACATGAGCATCATAAGATTGGTTGTTTTGGCCCTCATGTTGTGACCGTGCATCTTGATGAGCTTGTGCATAATGTCTTTCGGCTCGTTGATGAGCATCTAGATCTCTTGAATTAATAGGAGGTGAGTCAGGTTGATTGTCATCTTCGAATGACATGTTACCCCTATGTCTTTGGAAAATGTCATCAAGAGATTGATCCATTATTTCTCTTTGTTGTTTGGTCAAGGTGTAACTCATATCCATATTCGATTGAGAAGGTGCTAAAGAGGTATTCAAATTTCTCTCTGGATCAAAACAAACTTCAGACTCACTCTTAGGGGATTGATCAAAAATGGGTTTCTTTCCCTTTCGCTATTGACGAGTCTTAACTAAGGGCAATTGATTGAAGACAACTTGAGGTTATTTCCCTTGACTAACTTGGTACCTTGTTGTAATTGACATGAAAGAAAAAGATCCTTGGTGGTAAGATGACCTCACAAAATGTCAATACCAAACTAGGATAATAAAAGTACTCAAATGTCCAAAAAGAGATGGTGAGATAGAAAATTGCAATAGGAGTAAACCAACACTGTCAAAGAGGTGCTTAAATCAAAGGATTCCAGTATCCTTGCACGTATGAACCAGGAGGATGGATTTACCCAAATTATATAATTGAAATTGATTTTTGATGGAAATGAATTTGGACAAAAGAGGACTAAAATTCTCCAAGAATGTTACCAACGGATCTAGAGATATACTTTTTCAACAAGGACAATTTTTTAACTTGGCAATTCCACACAAGATGACTTTGTAAAATCAAAGAAAACTAATCCAAGAGGCCTAAAAACAATAGCTCAAGGTACAGACAAGTTTCTAGTAGTATAATAAATCACCCACTTAAGGATCTGGTCAACTAAAAGCGACTGACAATGGCTGAAACTGGACAAACTGTAAATAATTTTGGGCAATACTTTCCAAGCAAACAGGGTGATAGTTTATAGCGAGGTGATACTTTGTCTTAAGCCAAGTGATAGTTTCCAATATGCCCGGGTGATACTTTCCAGGCAGGCGGGGTGATAGTACAACAGGGGCAAACTATCACGCGATATTTCTCTCCACAAGGCGTGATACTATTGCAAAATTTAACCAGTGAAGTGCAAATTTTCAATTTTTGGGACTGTTTGTTCAGATTTTTCAATTTGAAGTTTGATTTTTTGATTCCAATCACAATGATAGCAGAAAATTGATAGGTTTGCAAACATTATGGGATCAAACGTGTCTTCAAACACTTGAAACAAGGGCAAAAGCAACCTTGCCAAGACAAACAATTGTGATATCAAAATGGAAAAATCCTATGAATACTATCGAGATGTTGAGTATGCAAGAACGTTTACACGAGTATAGCACAACGAGAACACTTCAAGCACTCTTTAGCCTAAAAAGACAATGGCTCAATACTTAACAACTTGGCCCAAACTTGATGCTCCCTTGCCTCACACAAAGTGGTTGCCCACAATAGATATTGGCTTTGTCATGGAAGTGCCAAAGACACAACCAAGGAAACACATATGGTGATTAATCTTGGGGTGATCCGAGTTATTCCACTTGGATCAATCCTTGCACCAAGAAGGTAAGCGGAAAAATAGGGTGGCCTCTATCTATGGTTCTTAGTAAGGGCTTTCGTTCGTAGTACCCCTCTTGCTCCCCAAAGGGACTCCTTACCTTGCGGCAAGTAACGGACCTCGCGGCCTCAAGAGTACCTTAAGCATTCTTGCTCAATATTTTCCTCATGGTCACAATCCCACAAGTACTCACATCAAGCAAAGACAAGCACTACGTCTACCAAGGTTTTGTGTCCTTGATAGCCTTGAGTTTATAGTGGTTTGGAATAGCTAGCAATAAGCTTGTCTCCACTTGGGTCATTCCTCTTGATTGCTCAAGAGAAGGCCCACTAAAGGATTCTAAAGATCTAAACAAAGAATGGATCAACTTATGAGATTCAAGAATTTTGTTTCACCACAAGGGTGAAGAGCATACTCCCTTATCCCAAAGCTTTCTCCCAAACACACCAAGCAAATGTTCAATTACCCTTTTGCTTTCAAAATCCAAAGATGGGTCAAGATTTTTTGGTTCACCACAAGGGTGAAGAGCATACTTCTTCTACCACCCAAGAATTCCTACAACAAGATATTATGTTCCTATGAAATGAAACAACTAGTAATTGCCACACTTGAAATGAAATAAACAATAAGCACTTGATTGAGTTTTTATGCTTTGGGCAGCCCTACAAAAACCATTAATAGCCCTTGTGCATTTGAAGCTTTCACATGCGTTCTTTCAGAAAAATATTTCAAGCAATGAGAGCATCTACAAGCACAACTTGTTAGACCCACAAGGTTAGCAAAATCCAAAATCCAAATGAAATCTGAAAGTGGAATCTATTTAATCACAGCAAATTAAACCAGCAAGCTAATTAAATCTAAACTCAACCAAAAAGATGCAAGAAATAGCTCACTACTGGGTACAGGTGATAGTACAGACACCAAAAATATCACCCGATACTTTACAGTATAACAGGGCGATAATATATTTATGGGTGATACTTTGTCTTACACCAGGCGATACTTCTCCTTACACCAGGCGATAATTCCTGTAATATCTGAGTGATACTTTGAACTGGTAAAGTATCACTCCAGTATACAAAGAACTATCGCATGATACTTCTAAAAGTATCACATGATACTCTGAGCCAAAAAAATTAGAGACCGCAAATGAGCTAAAAAATTACCGAAAAATTAGCGAAAATGCAGAAATCAAAGGATAAAACGCTAATGTTTTGCCCCATGGTGGGTGCCAAAAATGTACACACAAAATAGTGCACTTCTATGAATCATTACATCCAAGGGAATCCATGAAGAGGAAACCTTAAAAAGTGACCTAGAGCTCTCTATGCATGGAGTTGCAAGATTATTTTAAGTTTGCTCTCAGCTAGAGCTATTAAGCTAATGACCTTGCTAGTCAACCACACAATGAGAGATTCAAATGAAGACAAGGGCAAGAATGCCAATATCCCCAAAAATCACTATGAAATGCAAATGCAAGCTAGATTAAGATGAATATGCAAGCTAGAAATGAGAGATGCAAGCTAAGCTATGAAAAGGAAAATACAAGCTATACTATGAAAAGGAAAGTACAAGTATTAAAAATCCTTCCTAGTTAAGCTAGATGAGTTACTCTAAAGCTTGAAAGGAAATCTACACTATGAAAGCATAAACATGAAGCTACTATGCATGAATGAAACTAAGAATGAAGTGTAGATGCAAAAGCCAAGAATGCTCCAAATCTTCAAAAGCTCCAAAGTGACCTAAAAAATTTGTAGCATAACATTAGTATTCAAAAATGCATATGAAAATGAAGAAGAGAGCTCTTCTTTTATAGGAAATGAGAAAGAATGGACCATGGAGATTAAGAGGCAAAAGATTTAATCAAGGGTGGAGCATCAAAGAGGATCAATCCATGTGCACAAGTATCCTCCAATGAGAAAATAAGAGTTGACTTTTGTGTTCATATGAGACAAAAAGTGATTTTCTTCTTTTTATAAAATAGGAATAATGTTTTATTTGTGCAACTTAGGATAAGAGGAAAAGTGGAGGCTTTTTATTTATTAAAAGGGGAGGAAATATTCCTTTTAAATAAATAAAGATTTTAGGATAAAATGGTTAGCCCAAGGAATAATCAAAAATGATAAAATAGGACTTGATCAAGGAAATTGATATAATTGATAAAATGTTGATTTTTTAAAATCTTGACTCAGGGATTTGATAAATTGTTGAATGGGGGCCCAAAGTCTAGGCGACCATTTTAGGGTGCATACATTTGCCCCTCTTTGACTAATGTGTGATCATTCTGGGAACACATGTGGTCAAAGAAGAATTGAAATGTGAGATCGATTTGGGATCACAAAACAACTCAGATGTGTGTTCGATGGATGAGAACGCATCAAGACAAGCATAAGAAAAAGCTGACAAAGATAAGTTGAAAAATAAGACCAACACTGTTGTTGTTAAGTGATAGTCAAGTTTCAAAAGAAAAGATCAACACCGTTGTTGTTAAGTGATAATCAAGTCTCAAAATAAGAGATAAGAATCAAAAGACAAGATCAACACCGTTGTTGTTAAGTGATAATCGAGTCTCAAAATAAAAATCTCAAGCTGAGCTAAATAATAAGTTGAATCAAAGATTTGAAGCTAATAGGTACTGCCCCCTCAGAATCAAAATCAAAGTCAGGTAGGGGAGAAGCAGTAAATCGATAAATCTTAACTTTGTGGTTGTGGGTTCGAGCCCCACGGTGGGCGCCAAAAATGTACACACAAAATAGTGCACTTCTATGAATCATTACATCCAAGGGAATCCATGAAGAGAAAACCTTAGAAAGCGACCTAGAGCTCTTTGTGCATGGAGTTGCAAGATTATTTTAAGTTTTCTCTCAGCTAGAGCTATTAAGCTAATGACCTTGCTAGTCAACCACACAATGAGAGATTCAAATGAAGACAAGGGCAAGAATGTCAATATCCCCAAGAATCACTATGAAATGCAAATGCAAGCTAGATTAAGATGAATATGCAAGCTAAAAATGAGAGATGCAAGCTAAGCTATGAAAAGGAAAGTACAAGCTATACTATGAAAAGGAAAGTACAAGTATTACAAATCCTTCCTAGTTAAGCTAGATGAGTTACTCTAAAGCTTGAAAGGAAATCTACACTATGAAAGCATAAACATGAAGCTATTATGCATGAATGAAACTAAGAATGAAGTGTAGATGCAAAATCCAAGAATGCTCCAAATCTTCAAAAGCTCCAAAGTGACCTAGAAAACCTGTAGCATAACATTGGTATTAAAAAATGCATATGAAAATGAAGAAGAGAGCTCTTTTTTTATAGGAAATGAGAAAGAATGGACCATGGAGATTAAGAGGCAAAAGATTTAATCAAGGGTGGAGCATCAAAGAGGATCAATCCATGTGCACAAGTATCCTCCAATGAGAAAATAAAAGTTGACTTTTGTGTTCATATGAGACAAAAAGTGCTTTTCTTCTTTTTATAAAATAGGAATAATGCTTTATTTGTGCAACTTAGGATAAGAGGAAAAGTGGGGTATTTTTATTTATTAAAAGGGGAGGAAATATTCTTTTTAAATAAATAAAGATTTTAGGATAAAATGGTTAGCCCAAGGAATAATCGAAAATGATAAAATAGGACTTGATCAAGGAAATTGATATAATTGATAAAATGTTGATTTTTGAAAATCTTGATTTAGGGATTTGATAAATTGTTGAATGGGGGCCCAAAGTCTAGGCGACCATTTTAGGGTGCATACAGGCAGTACATCATCTCGACCTGGACCAACCCTAGTGGGGGCTTACGTCCGAGGATCAATTTTTATGCTGAGCACTTCTTACACATCTAGGATGGGATCATTGTTCGACCCAAATATTTATCACAGCATTGGTGTCATGCTCTTTGTATCGCGTTGGGATCATTCAGAGTCGGCTCTCACCGCCTGCGTGTACAAACTGATCATCACATTGACAGAGAGGATTGCATTTACAGTTTATGCACATTGTCTGAGATTGAGACTGAGGCACATTTCATTTTCCGCTGCCCTATATACTATGAGATCAGAGGGAGATTATATTGCTTATTCAGAGATTGTGGCTCCTTGACTTCCTTCTTTTGTTACTCTGACCAGAGATGTCTGGCTCTCTATTTACGGGAGACAATTCGGCTCCGAGACCTTACCCTGCAACTTCTATTTCTCCAGAAGCATGTCACCGAGAAGCTCATTACGGATTTCTTCTCTCCCTTGTCCCCGGCTTGGGGTGTGAAGCGGCCCTCATGTGCCTCCACCATCGGTCACTCCAAATCCATGAGACCTCACAGTGCTTCTACCCATCAACGACAGACCACCAGCAGATCAGGGCGACAACACCATACCCATTCTCTTTCGGGTCTCTATCCTTCTATGTTGGATTTCTTTCCGCAAGGGAAGGACCCCTAGTCCTTTCCCTAGTGGTTTTGTGTTCTCTTCTTCTTCTTGTTTGGTTCCTTGTTCTTTCAACATTTTCCCCCGACCACTATTTGGTGGTCTACTAGTTTCTTGCTATTTTGGTTGTATGTTTCCTATCCCATAGACCCGTGTTGGTCTTTCGTTGGACATTAATAAATTTATCTTATCTTATCTTATCTTATCTCTATATTCTTTTTTTTTATATGAATAAATTTTTTACCCCTCTTTTTTTGTTAAACTTTGAAATGGTACTTTTGTGTTCAAGGGATGAGGTCAATTCAACTTGAATAAATAAAAAGTCAAGAATCTTGGTTGAAAATAACAAAATATTTAATGTTGAAAAATCCCACCAGGAGAGTGACTCTTTGATTGGTGTGAATACTCTTATGCAAGGAAGAGTTTTGGCTGGGAACAATGATAAATTTATAAAATCAACTTGTAATCTTATGAAATATTTTCAAGCTTTTAAAATCTCACATGTATACTGTGTTGGAAATGATGTGGCAAACATATTATCCAAGTGGGTTGTGTCAATTAATGTAAATAATAATGTGGATTTATGGGAATGATTTGATGACCTGGAAGGGGAAGAAATACTAGAAAGTACACCACCATCATGATATTTTCCATCATTATTGTGTAAGATTTGAGATGGATGGAACATTTGGGACATAGAACATAATTATAAGGGTTTCATTCCCAAACACTTGGCCTTTATATGGTATTGATTAGTATAAATAGTTTTTTGAAGAGCTTTCTAGAAACCATCGCTAGGAGATTGGCAGAAGTTGCAAGAAGCATGGAGGTAGATTTTACTATGTGGACGATGAAGTGGCAGATGGCTTTCTTGAGTGAAATATCAGAGAAGTGATTGAAAGGTATATTTAAAATTTAGGATTATATATTTTTGCAGATTTTGGATCTTGTATTAGGAGAAGGACAGAACACATGTATCGAGTGAGTGTTGATATAGTGTCTATGTTTCTAGCATGGGGGTTAGATTTTGGCACTAAGGTGAAAGTGGAGTGGGTCATAGAGTGTGTCAAGGAGGAGTGGGTCTTTGGTCTAAAGGTAATGTTGGCCTCAGTGATACCAAGAAAGGGATCAAAGATGAAGGTGATTGGTGTGATGTAGGTGTAAGGGAAGATGGTCTTAATCTTTTCATTATTTGGAGCACCACAAGATCACATGAGGAATGCAAAACACAGGCCAAAGTGGGTTGGGAATGCCTTCCAGAGTACTTACATGAGCGAGAAGTGATGGCTCGAGTCAAGGCAAAGGCAAAGAAGAAGGTAACATGAGCGAAACTGGTATTTGAGCCTTCCTACTTCTAGTTCAATGGCCATGTGCAAGTGCAGAAGATGGACAAAAAGAGGAAGAAACTAGTCTCTCTGGACTAAATACCCTTTTCTTTGATGTTTAATATTTGGTGTTTTAAAAACTTTAAGTGATATGATATCAGGGATTGTCTAGTTAATCAATAGCAATATGGCTTTTTGTAAATCTATAAATGCTTTTATAATTGGGTTGTTAAATGCTTTTATAATTGGGTTGTATAATACTCGTTTTGTATGGTGCTTTTTGTAAATCTATAAATGCTTTTAATTGGGTTGTTTAATGCCCTTTCTGTATGGGGGAGGGTAGTTTTGATAATGGAAATAGCTTGAATTGTAATTGGTAAAGTGGGATATAGGATGGTCCAGGTAGGTGGCAAGTTACCCATTTTTGAATGAAATACTTTATATGAATGTAAATCTCTAAACTATATTAATAGTAGTGAAGTTGACTTGGGTCATGGGTTTGCTCTCTATTGGTCTTGGGTTCAACTCCAAGGCTCATACTTACCTGATGTACATTATTTGCAAGCGATTGTGTACATCCCTAGAGGATTAGTCTCACCCCAGCTCGCCCCTTCCTAGCCGCAACTTGGTAGCAAAGTAAGATAGATTTAAACTTCTTATATATAAACTACTTTCACCAAGCAAAGAAAATGGATAGATTTAATATATTAGACTTAACTTTTATGATAACCGATTCATTAGTGGTGTTGTCTAATTTTAAAGATTATAGAATATTATCTATTATTCAAAATAAATTATCTGATACTTCTCAACATCCTCTCACCATCTAAGCCTAAGAAGTGTGCCTTCAAATTTGAACAAGCATGGTTAAGGGATCCGAACATCCTAACCCTGATTGAATCTTTATGGTCGGAGCCCAAGATATCAGGCTCCAAAATGTTTAAAATAGTAAACAAACTAAAGTGGATTAAAAGGAAATTGTTAGAATGGAACGCTTCTAAGTTTTGCAACATCTTTGAAAAGAAACTAGAGCTAGAATCAGAATTGGAAGAAGTTAATTCTTAGGTCATCAAGGATGGAATGAATGATGAATTATATCATAGGGAGAAGAATTTACTCAAGGAATATGAAGAGGTACTGGCAAGAGAAGAAATGTTTTGGAAACAAAAATCAAGAGAAACTTGGTTAGAAGCAAGCGATAGAAATACTAAATTATTTCACAATAGCACCAAACAAAGAAGAAACATAAATAGGATTTCTTGTATCATTAATGATAAAGGGGATACCATAGATGATACCAAAGGTGTAGTGGAGGAATCAATGAACTACTTTGAAAACATTCTAAATAACAGAGAATCGTCGAATCTAGGATATCAAACCGAACTTCTAAAAAATATCCCTAAGGTCATATCCAAACAACAAAACCAAATCTTAAATGGTAAATTCACTATGGAGGAAATCCATCATGCTTTAATGCAAATGAATCCACATAAGTCTCTAGGACCGGATGGATTCTCGACGATTGTTTTCCAAAAATGCTGGCACTTTATTGGAGAAGAGGTTACAGATGCTCTAGAAGGGGTTAGGAACTCATGCAAAATACTTAAAGAAGTAAACAATACCTTTTTCACTCTTATCCCTAAAAAAGAGAAACCTTCAGGCCTTAATGATTTTAGACCAATAGCTCTATGTAATACACTGTATAAATTACTTACCAAAACTTTAGCCCTTAGACTCCAAAAACTTCTCCCTCTAATCATTAGTGAAGAACAAACAAGTTTTGTCCCTGGGAGATCCATCTTTGATGAGGTAATCATAGCTCAAGAAGCAATTCATTCTATCCTCAAAAATAAGAATCCAAGTATGCTTATTAAACTAGACATAAAAAAGGCATATTACAAAGTAGATTGAAGATTTCTATGTAAATGCATGGAAGCCTTTGGCTTTGCTAAAAGCTGGATAAACCCTATTTTTGAATGCATTTCCACCCCTATGATCTCAGTTTTAGTAAATGGGACCCCGGAAGTTTTTTTTGGCATTTCCAGAGGCCTTAGACAAGGGGATTCTATTTCCCCATTTCTATTCATAATCATGGCAGAAGCTCTAGGTAGGGCAATTTCAAAAGACAAGGAATGTGGGGCAATTGAAGGAATTTCCATCACCAATGACCTGGACCCTACCACCCACTAGCATTTTGTCGATGATACTCTTCTATATGGAGCTAGTAATAGAAGGGAGGCAGAGGCTTTTAAGAAGGCTCTGAATACATATTCTTTAGCTTCAGGACAAGAAATTAATCTGGACAAATCAGACATTTTTTTCTTCAACACGGATTTATCAATTGAAAGAGATATATGTAAGATCCTTAATTTTAGTCAAAGTAAACTTCCATGTAAATATCTAGGTCTTCCCTTAGTCAAAGATAATAGAGCCACGGACATATGGGATCCCATCATTGATAAGATTAAAAACAAAATGAGCTCGTGGAAAGGGAGATGGTTGTCCTTTGCTGGTAGATCCACCATGGTAAGGTCAGTTTTGGCGTCCATGCCAACCTATCATTTATATGTTATGCACCTTCCTTCTAATAAAAAATCAAAAATTACAAAGCACCTTAGAACATTTTTTTGGCAAGGGAGCAATGAAAATAAGAAAATCCCCTTAATCTCTTGGGATAACATTTGCAAACCAAAAGAGGAAGGTGGGGTGGGTCTTAAAAACTTAGGGGACCAAGGCAGAGCCCTTGGCGCCAAACTATTATGGAGACTCTTCAGAAATCCGGAAGCTAAATGGGCTAAGATTCTCATCCACAAATACTTGAAGGACCATTCCCCCATTAACATCTTTAGAGAATCTAATCCTCCTAAAGGATCGAGAATATGGGATTTTATGATGAAGTGTAGACATATTATTATGGAAAAATTAACATGGTGTCTAGGGTTAGGGGAAGAAATTTTGTTTCGGGATGATTCTTGGGGAGGTTATGAAATTATATCCAAAAAGTTGAATAACCCTTCTCTAACCAAGCTATTAAAGGAGAAGAATGGCATTTTTCTCAAAGACTATACAACTTTCAATGGGGATATTTGGGTCTAGAAATCCTTAAAGAATCTTGGGATTTCATCTTTGGAGGAAACAACAATCATGAATATTCTAGAAAATAGAAATATTGCTTTAAACAACTTGAAAGACACACTTGTTTGGTATGGATCAAAATCCAAAGAATACAATACTAAGGATGGGTATAAGCTCATTGTCCAGAATCATAAGAGACCCAAAACTACTTTACCTATCCACCTTTGTTGGGGCAAGGAATGTTCTCCAAAAGTTGGATTCTTCTTATGGCTAGCAATGAACTATAGACTTTTAACCACGGATAGATTTAAGAAACTAGGTTTCTAGGGCCCCAACAGATGTCCTCTTTTCGAAAAGAGCAAAGAAGATATTGACCATATTTTTGTTAATTTTCCTTTTACAATTAAGTGTTGGGATTGGTTGATAGGTAACTTGGGTTGGTCTTCAGCCTTTCCTCATTCCCTCAACACAATGCTGCAAGCCTGGCCAATCATCAAACAAAAGAGTATATATGCCAACCTATGGACTATCTCGCCCTCTACTTTAATATGGAAAATCTGGAAGGAACAGAATAGAAGAGTTTTCAAGGATGAAAAACTGGAATGGAAACAGCTGTGCAATAAAATAGAAGCCGCAATCATAGAAAATGTGAATTATAGGATAGCCAAAAACCTTAAAACTAATCTCAAAATGAGTCATTGGGACGATAAAATGAGGGGGAAATGGGTAGGCCTAGCCCTCCCTCCTTTTATAGGTTTGAATTCACAAAACAAGTCATCAAAGAGAGATGAATGCACATGGAAACCTCCAAAGGATGGCTGGTACAAGCTAAACTTTGACGGGGCATCCAGGGGCAACCCAGGGAAGGCAGGCATTGGATGCTGCATACATGATCAAGATGGAAAAGAATTAGCAGTAATTGTCGTTCCTATTGGAATTGAAACTAATAATTGGGTAGAACTGTATGCTTTGGTCAAAGGCCTACAAAAAAGTGTCTCCCTAGGATTAAAACAATTAGAAATAGAAGGGGATTCGGTAATTATCATCAATGCACTAAGGAAAGGTGAGACTCCTAACTGGAAATTGAACTCCCTTCTCTCTCAAGCAGTGAATCTATGTGGAACCTTTCAAGTAGTCTCAATTAATCATATCTATCGGGAAGGGAATAAGAGAGCGGATGAATTAGCTAATTTAGGAGCAGATAGGATTACTATGTCATAACTAAAACTTCCATTCTTATATTAGAATCCATTCTTAATCTAGAAAACATAGTTAGTCTTTTAGGTGAATGAAATCAGTACTCCTCAAACAGGGGCCAAACATTTTACCCTCTAGTAGTAACATATCCGCAATTAACTCACATTTATCCCTTTAGAACTTAATTTATGCATGCCTTAGTAAAGAGAGATTTTTATAAAATAATACCATTTCATTTCGAGCAATTAAGAGAATTTACCCACGTACAAAGGTACTCAACCATACGTCACCATCTCAGGTAAAGACTCCCATGTAGCAATTATAAATAATTAGGCTATCGTCACCTTTCTGAGCTCTTAGAACCAAGCACTATCACCTAAATAAGATTAATCTACACAACAACTGTCTCTATGTGGAAAAGTATGCATTAAATGATGATCTATAATGGATCGTAAATTCACATGCTCTTGGACTTCATCTCACAATTAAGTTGAACTTACCAAGAGGTTTTTCGGCTCTTTTTAGCTTTTTGCTCTGAGTCTTTGAGCAACAATGGAGTCCAGGATAATCACCTTCCATACAAAGGAGAATCGTCAAATGGCACTTCGAGGGGCGGTAAGGCCAGAGAGATGGAACATAATCTTGAAGCCTTTATCAGACACAGTTCGTAGGGCTCTGATTAAACGGCTTGGTGAAGAACATTTCGACAATGATTTTACAGTTCAGGTAAACAGGCATGTGATTGGACTCTTCATAGCTTTAGTGACCTTCAATGGAACTGCTAAAGAAAGAGTCATTAGGGCGGCAAGAGAAATCTTTGAGGATGAATTATTATTGGGCTTGGAGAAAGTGGTTCACAGCATTGACAAAAATCTCACCATTCCCTTCCCGGAATTATATATGAAGATGGATATGGAGGCCCTTCCTTCCATCCCTAACTTCCAGAGGCTTCCAATTCTTTTCCTTAAGGACAAAGCTAAGTTTGATGGAGTATGGCCCTCAATGAGGAAGAATCTAGACTTCCTCATTGCCATGGTGCTTAAGGAGGAAGTAGACCTCGACAAAGTCCTGGATTATTGGCGGGCGGAAGGATTTTAGGTCCCAGAGGAAATGGACGAGGAATCGCCTAGCAACATCAAGATCATAGCTCCGCTGGTTAAAAGATCCTCAAGGGATTACAAGGCAAAACAGGAGGAAATTATCATCGTACAGAAGAAGGATGCGTCGTGGTGCTGCAATATCATTCGTAAAGACTAGTAGGATAGTAAGACATAAGAATATAAAAGTTAGTATTTCTTTTTGAGCTTTCGAACACAGGTCCTTTTTAAGAAAACAATTATGGTATTCAGGTATAATACTGGTTTAAAGTAAGGAAGACAATATCCAAGATGGACACTTTATGTTTTATATTTCAGGTCTTTAATCTAAATCTAGCATAGTAACTATTATATTCCTGCAGGTCGTTCCCCAGATCTTTATTTTATTCCATAAGTCTAGTATTTATTTTTGTATTTACAAGCTGAATAAGATCTCCTAGCCCTCTGTTTACGAAGTAGTAATTGACCTCAAAGTAGCAATCCTATAATCCATCTGATCGATTCCTTACTTTAGAAATTAATCACAATTTGAGCTAACCCCTTTACATATTAAATCTTTGAAGTATGGCCAAGAACCTTTTTTTATTTTTCATGTATCAAGTATCTGGTTGAATAATTGGGCTTCTTTAATTTCTGGTAAAGGTTAGGCAGGGAACAAAAGGATTATAAATATTTTTCAGAACTATAAATGTATCACAAATATTTTTTAACTGGCACATATCTTTTAGGATTAAAAATATTCATTATACAAAATATATTTCAAAATATTTATAGATTTATCAAAATATATTTCATAATATTTTTCAGAACTATAAATGTATCACAAATATTATACAAAATATTTAGGCTTTTTTAGGGTCTATGTCAGGTAAAATCAGTTAAACTTCTGAAATTTGGACTACCCTTTTAGGCAAACATTAAATTAAATACCAATGAGGTAGGAGCCAAGTATTTAGGAAAAATCATCTTTAGGATATTAGAAAAGAAGTAATGAAGGGTTTTTGACACTAGACCACCAACATTTCATCTTCACCTTCGGCAAACATAGCCAAGAAATTTGGTATATAGAGATGGGGCTCTCCCATTTACCTCAGCATCTCCTTAAGCAAATGGCGATGCCAATAAAATTGAGGTGCTTAGATAAGCAAACAGCCTTTGAAGGGACAATTTTGCTGAAAAGAATCAAGAAAATTCTAATGATTAAATACAATATCATAGTTAGAGCAATTCCAGTTATCCTAAGTGAGGAATTCTTAGGAAACACTATCAGGCATAGGGTCAACTCCAATATCCCGGCTATGTTTATAGCCTCAGCTCTACAGGTGGACCCTGATGTGAAAGCTATTGGTAATCTCTGTAGAAGAGTATTCAAGAAAAAGTATCTAGTAGATTTTTAAAAAGTACTCAAAAGTATACGAACGGATTTATCCATTCCCCAACCTAAAGATTATAATAAAAGGATTGTCAACCAAAGCTATGTTTCTACATTTATGATTCTAGAGATGGAAGATTGGGATCGATATTTAGAAGAAACCCCATCTATAAGAAGGAACTTGGATTTCCTTTTGTATTTTACCCATGTTAGATCCCCCCCAGACGGTTACTGGATGACTGAATTTATCACAGATGATGACATTAGGTTGAAGCTGGTGAAGGAGGACAAAGCATCGACGGCGTCATCAGAGTCCTCAAACGAATCCTAAATAAGTCATCCTGCCATAAAGGACAGCAAGGATCCTACTTAATACACTGTTTTATTTCAGGATATATATCCTTTGTATTTGACCCTTCGGATTCAAGTTGTTTTGCTACTTCATACCCATTTTTTTGGTTCTGTAATAAAGATTAAGGATGAACTTTAATGTTGATATCAGTTACTGTAACCATAAAATTTCTAGAAGATATTTCTATCTAAATGTAAGATGAAACATGGATTTATATATAACCTTCAAGCACTCAGCTTTCAGATCAAAGCGTGAAGTAGATTTATTTGATGAAAATGAACACAAAGAATAGAATTAGGTTGTATGTAATAATCTGGTGTACTTTTCTTGTCAAAACTTAACCTGCCTCTTAAACCAAATGGCTCTTCTTGTCTATGTTAGGGAAGATAGCTGTAACTTATTGCTTTTTTCAAATAACAATCAAATGTTGGTTTTTTTGGATCTATAATCAATAAAAAATGCTATCTACCGATACTTAAGTATAACTAGGCCAGGAGTAATCTGTGAAATTATTCCACACAAAGGATGAAATGGTTATTAAGGTAGTATTGATATGGTATTTTCCAAAGGCTAGACCTCCTGGTTAATTTATGCTTAATATACATATACATCCATATACTCGCATGGATATAGATATGTATATATGTATTTGTATGTATGTATAATTTAATCCTTTTTCGTACAATATAGGTCTCTTTTCAGATTAATTCTTTTGTTTGATATTTTTACTTTCCTTTAGTTATGCTTTAAGTATCTATTGTTTAGTTCAGGCCTCTCTGATTTTTCCCATGAAGGGGATCTCTATTTTAAAAGTTCTTATCCATTTGAGTTAGTAATATAACTTTAGATCAGCCACATTTACTTACAAAGAATCTTTAGTACAAGACAGCATCTGAGATGGTCAGAATTCTAAGGAATCTGAACACACCTGTAGCCTTTTAAGAGAGTTAGGCTCAATCTAAAGATTCTTGGCAGTTGAAGTTGGTAGGGTAGGCCTCAAGAATTTTATGCCCAGTGTCAAAATACTAATTATTTTGGTTTCTCAAGGTCTCAGTTGCCCAGTATAAGAGTATCTGGTTACACCAGTAGCCTTCAGATTAGTTATCTTTTTCTTTATTGATGGATGTTCCCTCGATGGCCAGCTCCAGATATAATTTCCTTGATAGTCAATTATCTTGAAGTCGAAACATGTATATACTTCGACTTCAGGTAAGTGATTATCAAGTGAAGCCTATTTTTCATCATAGAATGGGTATTCCTCCATTTGGCTTTTTCAAATCTCTTGAAGATTCTTCGAGGATAGTTTAGTTTCTGGGATTTCTGCCTTTTCTATCCTTGATCTCTTAGCAGAAAGTTTTTCCCTGTTGAGATCAAAGTCAGATAGATTCTTCTTAGTAATTAGACTTGTTATGGGTCCATTAAACCTAAGGGTGGTTTTGGTAGCCTTTATTAATTCATAATACTCCTCTTAGATAGATACTCCAGTAGTTGGTTATAAGGTAGATAGATATGTCTACCATGATAATCATTAATCTTGAAGTCAGTATATATGGCTATATATTGGCTTCAGATTAGGGCTTATCTTGGTGTTCTTATGTTTGGAGATAGTATGATGGCTTCATTCTTGGTATGGTTATCTCTTCTCTTGCCCTCCCTCCTTTTTAATGATGTTTATTGATCAATATCATAAGTATAGTAATGCGAGATTAAAGAGGTGACTCCAGTTTTTATCCCGAAGACTCTTTATGTCCTAGACGGGCCTGCCTAGTAGATCTATAAGCTGGTTTAGTTAATGTTTTTCTTCAAATAATCAAATAAGATTGCAGATTCAGAGAGCTCTGCTCTTGGTTTTATATAGGCAACAATTACAGATGGGTTGAAATATTTTTTGAGATAGATATTTTCAACAATGGTTTATAGCTCAGTTGAGATGGATATTTTTCTTTCAGAAATAGTTTCTTTTTCCCTTTCCTTTACTTTCATAACATACTTCCTACAGAGTTATAACAAAATTAATGTTTTCTTAAAGTAACATTGTAGTACAGAAAGCTTTGCTCTTGGTTATTATGTAGGCAACAATTACGGATGGGTTGAGATAGATATTTTCAACAATTGTATATAGCACAGTTGAGCTGAATATTTTTTCTGAGATGGTTTCTTTTTCCCTTTCCTTTACTTTCATAACATACTTCTTACAGAGATATAATGAAATTAAATACACTAACAAGGATCTTAGTCAAAGTATAGTTGTGACAGGAATGAGGAATCAAGAAGTATCTGAAGGAGCTCCCTTCACAAAGAATGGAGTCTGGAATTCATTAGGAACAGCACAATATGAAAGCACTAAACCAGAAGGAAGGCATTCCAATCCTACTAAATGGTCGAAGCACTCTTCAGAACGAGACTTACTTTAGATGAAATATAGCTACGCTGAATATGAAATTTGTAATCTATTTTTTAAAATGTTATGGAAGGGGATGCCCTCCTAAAATCACTATGTATCAAAACCCAGACAAGGGTCCCAAACAAGGCTAGAGGGTTTCTCAACCCGCTCTTCCCTACCAGCGTCTGCACTGAGCGGGGCTTTTGTATATCTGTTTAGATGATTAATAAAACTTTTGGCCTCGGCCTTTTACCAAAAATAAATAAATAAATAAATTCATAAAAATCTTGTTTACCAATATTAATTGGTTTAGACTTATGTGATTAAGATTATCATAATTAATATATAAATTGACATCCCACAATATGAACATGATCTAAATGGAAAAAATAACATCTTTAGAAAAAAAAATTCTAGAATATATTCGAAGTATTTATATTTAATTTTTAATATCTTTGAATAACAATGAGTAAAATACTTATCTTAATCAGAACACTAGGAATAATTAATCAGCCTCATCCTAGGAATATTTTAATGGTTTTGTCCCTCATGATTGACATTTTAAGAGAATGATACTTATTTAGAAATATAGCAATTAGTAATAGAGCAACCATTCAACATAAATTACTCAACAAGCCCTAGAAAAAATAATCTTCAATGTATTTTATACACTAAGTTGTGTTAGAAAAATAATGTAATAAATAATAAATTAGCATGGTAATACTAATCTACTTATTTAGAAATATAACAATTGTTCAAAATGCACAACACAAAATGTAATAGAGAAACCATTCAACATGCATTACTCAACAAGCCCTAGAAAAGACAATCTTCAATGTACTCTATACCCTAAGTCGTGTTAGAAATTATCAATACATTAAATAGAATAATGCAATAAATAATAAATTAGAATGTTAATATTAATTTATTATATTTTAGTTTCTGGTTACTTATTAGATATGTGTTATTTGGTAGTTAGTGGTTTGCATAGTAGGCTGAATGGATGCACGACAATAAATTATCATGTTGATTTTATTAAATAAAGATAAGTTAGTAGTTATTAAGATGTTTAGGTAGTTGGAAGCCGAAATGTAAGAAGTGTGTTGAAAATGAATGATTGACTTTTAACCATGGAAATCTTTATTGTATCTCAATTTCAATATGGTATCAAAGTGCGTTACATGTCCATTTTTCTTTCATTCACTTATATTTCCTCTAAACCAGTTCATGCAACTGCAACAACCATTGATTTCTGTTCAATATTCTTTGCATTTTGTCACTAAAAGCATAGTGATGTTCATTTAACATTCTTGAATTTTGTTAAAAATGACATAACATAGACCACACTCAAATCTCTATAATTAATCATTCATTTGCATTTCTTCTCTTCATATTTTGTTCACTCTTTTCACTTTATTTTGTTCATACTAATATAAAAAAATCTATTTTGTTCACTCTTTTCACTTTATTTTGTTCATATTCATATAAAAAATAAATATTAAGCACATTGAAAACCAAGGTGAAGTTGAGATTCCTACGAATTGAATGTCAAAGGCATTACAAGGCTGTGAAGAGAAAGGTTTGGTGTAGTTGGAGCGGTTAGAAAGCATTTATGAAGTCATGTGTTTGACACATCGGCCAACTCCATACAATAAACAATTTGAAGAAAAAATGTCACCTAAGTTTGATCCATCACAGATTGAGCTGCCTCTTTAATGAACTACCAGATTTGAAATGAAAGTATTTGCATTTGTGCGTGAGTAATGCTTCATACATAAGGCAGTCTGATTGAGCCAATAGCGTACTTGCAATAAATAACTAAATAAATGCATGTCTTCACTCTTTATTTCCAAGACTCGTGATTTGGAAACCATGGATTAAACATGGTGGATGTGGCCACATGGTTGCCAAGTCCAAATCTATCGATTTACAATTTGAATTAACGGTATGTACCATTATTTGAATAACAAAGGTCTTCTATAATTATGCGATTTCTCCATATCTCCTGGCCGTAAGATCTTGGGATTTAAGTGGCTTAATTAAAAGGAATAGAGGAATAGATAGTGATCATTAAAAATTTACACTTGCAGATTGATTCCTCGGAACAAAATCTTCCACGTTTGGTAACAATTGTATAGATAACAATAAATAGAAATTGATCATATTACTACAACAATATAAAGATATATACTCACCTAGTGTCACCTATAAAATGGCCTCCCAAAAAATCTGTCTTAAAATTACTTTCCCTGCCCCCCCTCTCCCCCCCGCCACATCCTCATCCTAGACCCCTGGTTTAAGAAGGTAATTTGTTCTATAATTAGCCATGCTACAAAGTTGGAGTAATGCTGAATAAATGAGTCTTTTAAACGTTATGAATATTAAAATTTCATAAATCAAAACATTCCCAGCTGACCCCTAAACGATGGCCTCAAAAAAGAGTTCTAAATATGCATACCCCAAAAAACGTGGTGTAGCATGGAATTTTATTCTTTCCCTTACTCTACTTTATTCTTCCTTTGACCTATTTTTGTTTCTGAAATTAAGTATGCCAAAAAGCTGGTGAAATGTCGAATGGATGATTATGCATGAATCTACCTCTAGCAACTCATAGATGGCCAAGGAGTCGCAACAGTTGGTTTGTCTAGGGCATCAACCAGTAGCAACTTGTAAATGGCCAAGGAGTCGCAAAAGTTGGTGAGCAACATGATGACTTTCAGATATCCTGATCAGTTTTCCTAAAAACTATATTTCCAACTTCACAAGTGAACCAACAATGCATCATTAGCGAGTAGTTATTATCTTACAACCACCCATCCTGATCAAATTTCGCTATAAACGATATTTCCAACTTCATGAGTAAATCAAAGATGGATCATTTCGCAAACAGCAAAACAGATTCTGATAAATGTAATGGGTACAACAGAGTCTCATATTTAGTATGGTCTGAGTAATCATTTTTGGTTCGTTGGTTTCACCACTGCCAATTGGGCAGATTCAATAGAAAATGTGAAATCCATAGCACTGGCTACTTTTGGCCTCAGAGCATAAATTGTCTTGTGGAGTATCAAGAAACAACAAACATTATTTCTTTCCTCCACGGTATAGCTCCTATTCTCAAAGCTTGTGCACTAGTTTGGTTGAAAAGGTTAGTTGCTTATTTGCATGCCATTAAAATGGGGGCAGCAGTAGCTCATTGTGACAATCAATATCCAATAAAATAAGCATGTTTCAATCTCTCAGTGCACACACAATGCATACTGACATATATTTGCATTAAATCAAATGAATCAACCAAATTGACGATAGAATTACTATTCTCAACTCAAAATAACACACATTCCCAAAACCACATTCAACAGAAAAGTTTGTCAAGTTAGAGAGATTTTTCTTATGCCATGGCTCACCATTAAAGGAATCTATTTGAATATAACTATTGGGCATAGCAGTTTAACCTCACGGTAACCAAGCCATTTTCTTGCTGGCCTGAATTTTGCCTCAATGCGAAGAAACAATAACCTACCACATTCCTAGTAAATGCACCACATGTACAACCTATTTGCCAAACCAATTTGGAACAAATGTCTTTTCAATGCTTCTCAAATGCATCAATAATAGTAGACATTACCATGAGAATTACAATGAAAAGCATCAGGAATTATAACGAATCGTCGAATACCATCAGAATATTCAACAATATGAAAACATCATCATGAGTTCTAAGTATCATCAACAATATTTGGAACATGATTAGCAATGGTAGGCATTTACAAATACAACATCAAGATCAATAGAAATAACAACCATAACATAAAAATCAGTGGACAATGCATCAATACCATTCATATCCAATATTGTGCTCCAAAAGCCTTGGATTGCCTTCAAATGCTCAATCTTTGCCTCAGACTCTACACCATTATCCTTTTTGGAAGACAAATCTCCATTTTGAGATTAGTCCTCTATACTTCAATAGGATTCATAAAATCAGAAGTAAAATGGTGAAGATGAATGTCAATATAAAGAATCATGAGTTCATAGGCCACTTCTACTGGTTCTTTAGTCAATAAGCTTCTCATAGTAATTGGGAAACTAGGCTTTACCGGTAATAATCTGCTACAAGTGCTTTGCTCATGAAAGCCTCTGCATAGACTTAACCGAATCATGGTTATTCTGTTCTGCAAGCATCAAAACATTAAAAGGTCACTCCATCTTGAGCTCACAATCCCTGATCAAACATCTCTAATTTCCACAAACAAGCATACCACTTAAATGAGTATGGGATGCACTAGATTTTGTCACAGAGGCAATATTGCAAAAGATACACTTTCAAAGGTATTGCTGAGACTTTACCCAAATGATACTGCATGAGCTGTTGCCCATCCAACACCACAGAAATATTTAAGCTAGCAAAAATAGTACCAGTCTGAAGAGATTTATCAATACCTTCCGAATGCTTAAAAAAGGATTCAAAAGGAATTTTCATTGAGCATTCATATGCACAATTTCCTCCAAAGATGCCACAACGTTGTCCAAGCCATCATACCATGATGGGCATAGCTAAAAAAAGCAACTGAAATACCTAAAGAAAAAGTTATGCATTGTGAAGTTTGGAACTCTATGTACACAAAAATGCCCCAAAACCAGCAAAAATAAGTGATTATAAATTAATAATTTGAAACCTGGCAAGAAAATACCAGATTGCATAAAGTGCACATTCACCAACATATGCTGATTTTTCTCAGGAGGTATCTTTGCTGAAATAACACAAGCTAATCTCTTACAGAAT